>JALPQI010024211.1:0-13996 GCA_025490895.1 Thaumatotibia leucotreta | reverse complement strand
AAACCCTTTCGTTTTAAGCCTATAATTCAATAAAACTGACGCTTTCTCGAGATACTCATTAAATCAATAGGTTCCGCTTGAAGAAATTTTAATAAATCGAGTGAAGCGATGTTGACTTCGGGGGTTGGTGACGGGTAAATTTACTTAAATTAATGTATTTAAGCTGTACAATATTTACAGAATAATATCTACTTAAGTACCTGCACTGTATTTTATTTTCCTTTGTGACATCTTAGATATTCTATCAATTCTATGAACGTGAATATTGGATTGGAATCTTGATATGAGATATTTGTTGATGTGCAGTAAGGCGTGGAAGTCAAATATAGGTACTTTGAAGAGGGTATCCTGGTGAGTCGGTACGTGACGTATGGACGGCCAGTCGGGCGGGATATTTCAATATGGTACATCTGCTACAGTCGAGTGAGTTGCGCTTTGGACCGTGACGGAACGCCGGGGCGTGCAAAATCGGTGTCGTCGGTCCGGCTTTAGGGTAACTAAACTACACTTTAGACAGGAGCCACGTGTAAAATCATTGAAACGCCGTGACTTCGATCTGAAGTTAAACTTCGCGTATTGTTCAATCTTATGATACTTAGGCACTTACTTCTCCGGCACCGGAACAGTACAAAATATGAAATTAATTCACCAAGTCCGCTCCATAATTTGTTTACTAAAGCGTGAACTCTCTAAATTCAGAAAACTTGGGTGTCTGAGGATAATTTCCGTCGAGTTTCGGAATTAAGTCACTTTATTGCCCCATCCGCTTTAATTAAAAGACGTCGTTATTGAGGCACTACCCACTCGCGGATATTTTTCAGTACTTTTATTTGTAATTTAAATTTTGCAACCCTTCGCTGTGGTTGTAAGGGGGATAAACTAATTTAAACGTTAAGCTCCCGGCAAAGTCGTATTCTAATTATGTATGTGCATTTGCGACCTTTTAAAATTGGATTAAGCTAGCATACATTTTAGAAAAACCCTTTTTTAGGGTTCCGTAGCCAAAATGGCAAAAACGGAACCCTTATAGATTCGTCATGTCCGTCTGTCCGTCTGTCCGTCTGTCCGTCTGTCACAGCTTATTTACTCGGAAACTATAAATGCTACAGTAACGAAATTTGGTAAGGATATGTGTTGTATGAACCGCTACAGGATTATGATACTAAATTGTAAAAAAAACCATTGGGGTGGGGGCCCTCCATACATGTAACTGAGGGATAGAAAATTTTTTTTAGTTGTATATAAGCGTGTGGGGTATTAATAGAAAGGTCTTTGAAAATTATATGAAGGTTTATAAATCTTATTTTAATTTAAGCAAATCGTTTTCGAGATATCAGCTCTCAAAGTCAGAAAAATGTGTCCCCCCCTCTATTTTTTAAACTACGCGATATAAAATTCTAAAAAAAATATATGTTATGCACATTAATAAACTCTATCAACGATTTTTGGTTTGATTAAATTATCTCTTTTAGTTTTTGAGGTAGGTTGATTTAACTGTATTTTTTTAATAACAAATTGATAATGGTACGGAACCCTTCGCGCGCGAGTCCGACTCGCACTTGGCCAGTTTTTTATTTCTTTTGCGGTTATGGCTAGGCGATTTATTAGGTAGGTAGGTATTGTCGTAGATTTAGGATAGGTATGGGGACAGTAATACCCAAATAAAAACATACAGTTATTTAAGGAGTTCATTTTAACAACTTATCCAATCATGATTGTCTTATCATTCGATTAAAGAGCAGAGATGTAAATGGTTAATGTACGAGTATTTGTAGGTAACTTAAATCTTATTTTACGTCCTTATTAAATGCATTAAAACCTGATTACATAATGACAATTTGATAACTAATCAATATAGCAATTCGTGGCGTACATAAATAGAAAAACAATTCCAGAAAGATATGAATATTACCAGCTAATTTGCAATTTCGAAATAAAAATATTCAGGCACTTGTCTTCGTAAAAGCTAGTGTTTGATTTGTTTACTTGCTCCTGAATTAATTGAGGGTAGTTTTCGAATATCTGCAGACACTCTTGTCTCTCGGTTACTTTGAAGTTACTGATTTGCCTACCTGAATATTAATAAATGTAACTGGGGTTGAGTTGGTACTTATTTTTAGAGGGCTGTGTGTTTGTATACGATTTGGAATTTGGTCAGTTGTGTAGGTTCTAGGTGTCTGGAAAAAAGTAACTTCTGAAAACTGTTCTAATATTTTTAATCAAGTGTGATGAAAAAAACTGTATGCATCACGGTCGGTAAGCGGAATACTAACTTGAGTAATTCTCTCGTTAGTAGTTCCGTACTTACCTCCCAATGTAGTTACCGCACAATGTAGGTACTATTATGAACAATATGAGTATGCTATATGTACATATAATTGGTCTGCTATCGTACTATTTGCAAGGTATTTTTCGAGTATTGTTTCACATAATATATCTTTTGCTCCTTATTTCTCATCTCACAGCAAACAACTGCAGCCGAACAATACTCCCACTTTTCTCTTATCTTACTTGAAAAAAAAAAGTATCAGGAAGGTTCGAAAAGAAAAGAAATCACGTAAGAAAGGGCTAATCGTTGTGCCCTCTTTTTATTGCTTTCCTAACGACTTATCTTAGGAGTCTTAGGGCACTAAAGCAATTTGAAAATGGCTCTCGCATAGCTCCAATAATCGTTAGCAGCGATTGGAAAACAAAACTGTGATTATGGGGGTATTATCTTGAGATATCCCCTCTCTGTTCACCCTATGTGTAAGTGTGGTGCTGTCTCATTTGTTTTCGGGGAGGGATGGTCGAGATAGAGTGTCATTACTTTAACGAACTTTCGATGGCCCGTGTCGACGGGATGGGGTTCGAACGAGACTATTTGTCCTGTTTGGTTTCGAATGTGGGTCCGTAAATTGGACATAAAATCATTCACTCGAGCATTACATGGTACCCGAAATTCTACGTTGAGATCATGCGTTAATCGTTTGTATAGTAATCTTGTGTTACTTTCAACGTCGAATATGAATGTCATGGTAATGGAATTTTATTTTCTATCGCCCTATATGTTATTGTATAGTTCATCATCATCAGCCAATCGACGTCCACTGCTGGACATAGGCCTCCCCCAGAGAGTTCCACAAAGATCGGTCGTGAGCTGTCCGCATCCATTGGACACCCGCAACCTTGTATTGTATAGTTGCCATTAGATAAATCGATGCGGCCACGGTGCTCAAAAATATCTGAATATGCATAATCACCATGACAATAGAGGCCGATTCTGTTCGGGGATTTGTCTCTATCACACCAACGAAGGCGTCATTAGAGTGATAGAGATAATTCCCCGAAATTTGCGAACTTCGGAGTTCGCGGTAGGGCCACAGATGTTTGTGAGCGCCCTGGGTCGCGTTTTATGAAGTTACAATTTACAATTTTGCTGTTTGCCTCTCTTTCTAGCCAATATGTGCGTGCGTTAGAGAGGCAAACAGCGAAATTGTAAAATGTGACTTTATAAAACGCGACCCTGGCCGTTGCGATATATCGGATGGCGACCGTACCCGTCAAACGTACTGTAATAGGGTACGTACCTCATCAACGTGTTGATCTGGCTGGACAATGCAAATTCTACATAGTACCAAAGTAATGGATAAGTACCTACATACGTACCCTAGTGTCGTCATACATCACATGACAATCAAACGATTCACAGATTAGATGATTCGTTTGTTTTGAGCCGTGAGACTTTACTTAAGTTATTGATAAAGCTTATCACTATGTTAGAGAGACTTGGTAGATATATCTGTCGGAAACTTGTTTCCACCACCCCCGACGCAACAATGAAGTCGACTCTTATCTCGGCTGTTTATTGTCTGAGTTAGCAGGATGGCAGTTTTGTTCGCGGCTTGATTTGAGTAAGTTGGATGGTTCTTTTGCGGCTCCCATTTACAACGCACGGTATATTGGTATCCGTCGGTTTTTGGAGGTAGTTAATTGACTATATTTAAGATTTTAGCGCAAGGGTATTCGAAATTTTAATTGTATCGGAGTAAGGATAATAAACCCGCTGAATGCGAGTGGCGCAGGACCGGTCATTGTGGCAGTCTTTGGGGGAGGCCTATGTTCGGCAGTGGACGTCTTTCGGCTGATATGATGATGATGATGATGAAGGATAATAAATTAAAACCATTCCAGAATAATTTAAAAAATTACTTTATAAAATATATTCAAAGTAATGGCACAATTTAAAAGTAAATTAGGTAAAATACTATCTCTATTTTAATGAATGCCATTAAATTCACTTTATCCAATGGATTTTCGAATGATTACCTACAGGACGGGATTCTTAAAACATAGGTACACACAGTACACAGTGTATACACACATCTACTATTATTATACACTTGACACATTTAGTTTCATAAATCCATAGGCCATGGTTGCCATTTAGGTAGGCTTGTTACATAAACATAACATAACAATGTAGGTATAAATAATTAATCACCATTTTTTTTGGTTGTTCCGAAAATTTGCGTCGTGGCAACCTAGCCATGACATATGCTGAGTAGCAAACTTTTTAGTGTATGTAATGTCATTTATTTCTTTGTAAGTCTGACTCTGTACTAATCATCAAATAAATTATTTTATTTTATGTCAATTGTGGCTTGTAGCGAAAACATTTTTTTCCGCATTTCAATTGGTGAACTACTGGGCCCGTCACGTCTCGTAACATAGTTTCCACATTGAACCAGTATAGATGAAACCTTAAGTTACGTCGATTAATTTAACCTACTTTTTCTTTCTTTTCTTCATTCTCAAACACATCTTCATCTCCCGAATCATCATGTTTTTTGGAATTATCTTGTGTTTCCTCAGCCATCGCTTCCCAATAAGTTGGTGGATCTTCACTGGGTAAGTCTCCACTTACAACGAAGGAATTCTCTTCGAAGCTGCTCGATAAAGTTTTGATTACTTGAAATGGAATTTCTAGAGGCATATTTATGTGAGGATCCGGTAATCTAACAAGAGTCATTATAGAGTAATCACGGGATAAAAATTTACAATGATCAAATGAAGCACAATGTTCAGGGACCATGATTCGATTAGTAACAGACAATGTCTCACCACCCGATATACCAGCTAGTCTAAATAATGCACCTTCTACATCTGTATGAATTCTTACCACCCGGCCGCCCATTGTTGTATATTGATCAACTTCACACATCTTCACTTCAACATCTTTGATTGCTTTATTTGTATTATTGGTGATTTCGTAATCAATTTGAACAAACTCTCCTGGTGTTAGGACTGAGTTAGCAATAACAGCCTTCAAGTTAACAAAATTCTTTGCGCCTGAGAATAAAGTCTTCCATTGCAGCAAGTTTTTCTGGTCGCCGTATACTAATGGTTCCGTGGTGAGCCGCGGAGTCTGTCCGGAAATCACATTAATTTCCTTTTTATATTCCTTGTTTATTCTGAAAAATCCTGGTCTCTCAAAATGTATACGTATGAGATATTTAATGTTCGCACGCACATAATAGCTGCCCGTACTTTTAGTGTAATCTAATGAAGCTGGTATATTATAAGGCAATTGGAAACTGAACTGAGTATCATGCTGTCCTAAAGGATGAGGCTCTCCATTTTCATTACTGTAGATAACGTTCTCCAAGTTAACGTATCTTTCGTTGTTTGTATAAGTGTACATACGGTCTCTTCTTTTCTCATCTAAATCTTCCAAGTATAGATCACCAAGGCCCAATAATGAAATAGTAATCGAAGTAAACTCATATTCTTCATCGAGACAATATCTTATGCCTCCAGATATGAGACTTCCTGGTTGATATGTATATCTTCCGTCTGCTGGCCTGCACAAGTTTAATTCACAAAAAATACCCATTTTTACTTAAACGTATACGTCCACACTATTTCACATTACACAAATGTGAATTACAGCGTTTTACTGACAAGTATTTATCGATTGTTTATGAGCTTATCTATTTGCGACGTGACAATGTAGATAAATACTATAATCTGTTATCTTTGAAATGCTATTGCTCACAACGTAATGCAGAAGTATGTATTACTCATTCATACAATTCAAGTCGCGTTAACGCAGAATAAGCTAGTACTATTTTGTCATAGAATTAGTGTGCTATCATCATACAGAATTTATTGAGACCGAGGAATGAGAAGAATCTTAACAGAACCTTGTAATAATTTAATAAAAAAATTAAATTAAAAAAATAATTGAAATGCTGAGAGAAATTGAGTGAAAAGCTATGTACTTCAAAATGTATCTATTTATTTTTTGCAATCATGGTAAAAGGCTGCATTTATAAACTTAAATAAATATCTTCTATTTTTTATTTATTTTTATGACAACAAAAAAGATGACTCGAGCCAAGCTGTGAGACACTTCGTTTTTGAGAAAAGCATCACTAGATATAGAGGTCTTAGTGACTGACTAGACGAAGTGTCAGTTGGCTTAGCCTGTAGGCTTATGATGGCACCGCGTCTTATCATTTGTACAAAGAACGCAAGTGCGAAACGAAAGTGATGCGACTGATGCGTAGCACGATAAAT
Organism: Thaumatotibia leucotreta; assembly: GCA_025490895.1. Lineage (NCBI taxonomy): Eukaryota > Metazoa > Arthropoda > Insecta > Lepidoptera > Tortricidae > Thaumatotibia > Thaumatotibia leucotreta. The sequence continues at coordinate 7,435 of JALPQI010024211.1, read as the reverse complement.
AGATAAAACGGGACCATCATAAGCCAGGTCCGAACGTTTAAGTGGGTGTCGCCCTTAAATCGTCGTGTCGTATCCGTCCCGTGAGTTCAAAAGCCGTTTATAAAGGGGTACTCGTTCAGTCGTGTCGAATCCGCCGCCTGTAGCTAACTAATTGCTATGAAATGAACCGCTCCCGTGGGCTTTAGCCCCGATTTTGTTTTAATCGAAATTTTCTGAGCAGCCTGTGGATTGCTATTGTCACTAACGATCCGTGGTTTGTTGGTTCTATAGTGGTTTTATATATTTCAGTTATTGGAGCCTCTATATTTTCCGTTTTACTTAAAAATAATGATTGTACATAGTTGCAAGATACCTAGACTTACATGGACATGTATAGGTACTTAACCTAATGTGGGTAATTACCTAGTACCTTTTACGATATAGTTGAATATAATTTAGACCACGTGACAATAAGGATACATTTGTCACGATTTCATGGGTGTCGTAAGAGTCAACTAAGGGATTAAAGTGTCACTGACCATTCGTTGATAGAAGGTTGACGATGGGCAGCAGCGTCATCATAGTAGACAGAGTACTGCGATTGTTAATCCGCTATGGCGATTTTGAGCATTTACCTCGGGCTTATGCTCGCCTTCCACTGCGAGCGCAACGGACTCATTAATGGCTCCGTTTAACTTACACCGCTGGTGTGACTTACAGTCGTCAACTGCATACTAGAACTTCGCCAGCGATGAACGTGAAACGGAGCCATTAATGAGTCCGTTCCGCTAGCAGTGGATGGCATTATGATGGTTCAGACCCTACGCCGGTTCAGATGACTCGCCAGAGCCACGCTGTTGTGTCACCTAAATCTACTTAATGTTTTTTTTATATGTACCTACCTTTATCTGTGTATCTTTATTTGTATCTCTTTTAATTTTAGTTTCATGACGCATTGGTGTAAACTGTAATGTCGTGTAAACTTTTGTTTCATTAAAATAATAAATAAAATAAATAATGGTCCCATGTTTAATCGTTTTTGTTGACGAATAGTACGATAAACGGTAAACGGGACCATGTGAATTATTATGGTCCCGTTTTATCCATTTATCGTGCTACGCATCGCTTTCGCACTTGCATACTTTGTATGACGTGCCGCCAACGCCGATAAACGATTAGACGCGCTACCACACCGCTACCATTACATACAGGGTGAAATTTGAATCGTGAATCGTATTATGATTTTTTTTTGGCTCTACAGGGTGTTTCCATAGTCGTCATCCCAACTGTGAAAAACGTGTTAAGATGGTCTTTCTGAACAAGGTTTCCCATGGAACAAATATGAACATTGCGCAAAAATATTAACTGATTTCATACCGACCAATGCGGAAGTGTTCATAATTTCCAGTCTCGTTTCATAATTATGTAAACACATTGGGAAGAATTGGTATGGAGAAATGTATACATAATAATGAACTGGAACTTTACTAGTCGTAAAAAAAGTACGTTTGTTCATATAGGTCCCATGGGCAACATTGTTCAGAAAGACCATCTTAACGCGTTTTTCACAGTTGGGATGACGACCACGGAAACACCTCGTATATAAACAACTAACAATTAAATGCCCCACAAGTTACTCAAAAATAGACATGTTTTTTTTTGTATTTTTTAGGGCTTGCGTTTTTGTATTTTTTGGCTTTACAATATCAAAACGGATTATTATGACAAATTAATAGAATAATGTTAATTACCTCTTCAAATTGAAGTAATTAATAACGCCAATTTAGTCATTTTGTTAAAAATTTAATAATATTCATTACATTTGACGTTTTAAATAGCTTTAATAATAGTTATAATTTCTTAGAATCACCTTAAAGAAAAAGCCACCAAAAATAAAAATAAAAACATGACTATTTCTAAGTAACTTGTGGGGCATCCCATTGTTAGTTATTCATAGAGTTAGAAAAACATATCACGATTTACGATTTAAATATTACAATGTATAAGCTTATATGATAAGATTGATAAGCCAACGGATGTGGCCATATATATAGATATTATAGATAATGCTAATTAAATGTAGTACGTATTAAATTTTGAATGCCATTGGATTATTAACATTTTTTTTAATGATGTAAATCTGATTACTTATCAGTAGCTAAATAGCTAGTTATACGTCATCGGATAAGTATTTAACTTTGCCCGTTTTATAAGAAATATTCTGCAATTTTTGTTGTAAGTATTTTTGAGGTAAATATTATTAAGTATTCCGAAGTAAAGAAACCATAAATATGCAAAAGTATTTCAAAATTATAAAAATTCAAAGAGTTATAAAGTCGCCTTTGTAACAATGAAATTTCGCTAACTTTTAGAAAGTTCTACGGTTTCATTCTTCTAAAGAGTTAATTTTTTGCGCTTTCTGTGATGACGTTGTGTTGTGAGCTTTTTAAGTCTTTCTAATAAACGTAGAAACTATTTATGTTCTCTAATTCTAAAAAAACGAAATATATCACCATTCCTCATTATAGCGAAATGATAATATTTCTTAATTGATAATTTGGTGAAATTCTCTAGCTGTGCGGAAACCGTAGGCGCCTGGCCGCAAGGCACACTCATAATTCTCGCGTGCCTTCACTTTGGAAACAAATTCTACACTGAATCGAACCTCCTTGAGCCAAAGTGTAGGCATGTGTTACTGTGTGTTTACCATGAGCGGCGACCGCATTATTAACGCGGACTTACTTTCTGTCCATCCCGCTCGTACTGGCATATCCCCTCGTCAGTGACGACAAAAATGGCGAAAAGTAGTTGTTTGTGGAGCCCAGTTCGGGCCTTGTCACAGACAAGGGTCGCCAGGCCACCGATTGCTAAGAAACTACACGCACAACGGCTGCTCAAGGCCAAGTTTTCTATCCGTCCTATTTCACTAGCTACACACCTCAATGAGTATGCAAGAGACAGGTATACATTAGTCATTTATTACTCAAACCACATGTGACCAGCGATGTCCAAATCGGGCTTCACCACAGATGCGGGCGGTTGATAAAATGTTAAAATCGGGCCTGGCCACTGACGAGGGGTTATCGGTGAGAGCGAGCCGGATCGAAAGTGAGCGTTAATAATGTGTTGGCAGCTCATAGTACGGCTACAGTTCTACGTAGGTATCTCAAGCAGTTGGGCGATTTGTACTAGCCGTAGCTATGCGTGCTTTACACGATGCTTGGCAAATTTCTTAGTAGTACAACTTGCTATATACTCTACATTGAATCTATCAAATGAGTAACTACGAATTTCTTATACATGTTCTGTGAACTGGCAGCCATGACAGAAAGTTATCATTATCCAAATTTTTCATATTTTATACAGGGTGTAATCGTTAAGTAATAACGGATGGCAAAGACGATAATTCCGTTAATATAACAGATATCAGAAAATTTCCAGTTGATATGGAAAATGCGTTTCTCAATTAGTAAAATTAAAATTATAACTTTTTTTGAATAAAAGTGGTAATATTAAAATTATTAAATTAAAACGCCTCAAAGAATGACACTGACATTCTTTGAGGCGCTTTGATTAAAGCTGTTTGAGATATTTTAAAACTGTTGAGATTCGTTATTTGCACGGATGTACACTGAAATAAAATAATAGAACTACCGCTAAAAAATATTAATTTCACATTTATTTTTAAATGAAATATTAAGTTTTTTTACAACAGTGACGAATACCTAGATGATAAGTTAAGTATTGCGTTTGAGAATTTATTGACTACGTAAAATATTTACAATTCAATTCAAAAACAAAATGTACCAATTACCAACGTAATTTCTTTGATGTGTTCTCATTCCCAACCTTGATTAAACTATAATCCTTTCATGTAGAGCATACACATCACCGAGTGGCCTCAACTCCAAATGCCCGGACGCCGCCTCAAGGCACGAATGCAAGACAAACCGAAATCTTATCAAGCGGCCATGTTGGTTCGCTTAATAAGCAAAACTGCACACAAGACTTGCCATAACTTACCTGACGGCTGTTTGGGAGCGGTGCTGTGCCATGAACAAACACGTACCACTAAACCAACTTACCCCATCTTAGAATCAAGCTACAACAACCCTTATATTAATACGAATAGGGCTTCTTCAAAGTGGAGAGTTAAAGTGGTAAGTATGGACTGTGTACTAAGACTAATAACTTATGAACGCTCTGACGTTTACGTTACAGAGTTATGAGTGGGGAACGGTAATCTAATTGTACCTAATCAAATATCTACTACTTATACTTCTAATTGGCAGCCGCTGTGTAAAAATATTTTCGTGTTTCGAGGTAAATCGTCATAATTTTCGGCCCAGTAAAGTTTCTTCGGAAAATTTCAGCCATAAGACGTCCGCTGCTGAGCATAGGCCGCCCCTTTGGACCTCCACATACACCGATTGGACACGACCTGCATCTAGCGCGTCTGGCCTACTACCGGAAAATCGAAATTCGTAAACGAGGATTTTTCTCTGTCACTCAAACGGAGGCGTCATTAGAGTGAGAGAGACCAATCCTCGAAATTTACGAATTTCGTTTTTCGCGGTAGGGCCGCTGTCCATCTTGTGGGTGGGTCGGCGTTTGCCAAACCGTGGTCTCCACTCGAGCACTTTTCGACCCCATCGGCCATCTCTTCGGAAAATGTGTCCTAAAATATACATTTTTGACGTGTGGCAATTATATTCATACTTTGATATCTCCCATCATAAGCAAATATGACAAGCTAAGATGTACAATGTAAATGTGAGTGGCACAGTACGTGTACTTAGTGTGTAGGTAATTCTACAAATATTTAAATATAATACTGACTCATTTTAAGATTAAACTTTAAGCCCAAATCTTACGGTTTAATCTTATTGTTATTATGAATTGGATTTACCCGAGTTTGAAGTAGGTATGAGTCATATTATAAGATGATATGTAAGACCCATTCATCCTCAGTTATCAAGTTATCATATCTAGTATACAACTTTCTAACCTAAAAGCTTTCTGACATAAACAGGTATTTTCTTGATTAATAATTTAGTCAGCCTCCGTAGCCTAGTTGGTAGTGACCCTGCCTACGAAGCTGGAGGTTCTGGGTTCGAATCCCGGCGAGGGCATTATTTGTGTATTTATTTATCACAAATATCTATTTTATTTTATTTTATTTATTTTATTTATTTTATTTATTTTATTTATTTTATTTATTTTATTTATTTTATTTATTTGTTCCTACAACTACACAAAGAATGCCCTCGCCGGGATTCGAACCCGGAACTTCCAGCTTCGAAGGCAGGGTCACTACCAACTAGGCTACGGAGGCAGTTGTATATTCTACTAACGAACGTGTCAGTAGAATTAAAAAAAAGCAAACAAACATAAAAACTTACACTATTTCATAATCACGCACTCTTAGAACAAAATCTTGAATTTATCACCACCTCAAAACTTGAATTCTCTTAGATTTTTTGTTGAAATTATTGATATTTATTACTATTAACGTAAAAATATAGACATATTTTTGCGAACGTGTTTTTAGAGGTTCTAAAGTTCTTTACTAAAAATGAGTACTAAGTATGAATAGGATGTACGTAATAGGTATCAATAAAAGTTTTCAATGAGGTCTAACTCTACCCTAGGACACTGGTGTCCGATCTACTGTCAAAAATAACGGATAACCAACTTCCCATGAGTGTAACACCTTCCGCTAAAAAAATTGCCCTGAAGATTTATGAATTTTCCGATAAATTGTAGGTACTTAAAATTCAGACACAGGCATCAGCTCGAGCTTAGGGGGTCTTATCTCCAAAGTTCGGAATTCGAAAGCCTCCGGCTAAAATATGAGCCCCGTAGCCGTACCATGCCTTTGCATTTTTGCAAGTATCTGAAACGTTAGGTTTTACTCGATACGTAAAGCAGGTCATCGCGCTCGCTCCAATATGTCAGTGCGAGTGCGATAGAATGCTTTAGGCACTGCGGCCCTACCGCGAAAAACGAAATTCGTAAATTTCGAGGATTTGTCTCACTCACTAATGACGCCTTCGTTTGAGTGACAGAAATATCCTCGAAATTTACGAATTTCGATTTGCGCGGTAGTAGGCCTGGTCTTACTGCGAGCTACTAAGCTATGAACTATCGGCTATAAACACGAACAAAAGACGCACTCCCGAGTAAATAAAAGAGATACGACGATACTCGCCCAGCTATCAGCTATCACCGCCGGGCGAGTATCGCCGTGTCTCTTTTTTTACACGGGAGTGCGTATCTTTTGTTCGTGCTTAAAGGCCATAGTTCAAAGTTTAACTCGCAGTGAGACCAGGATGCTTAGCCAAGTTGCCAATCGCTAACGCTTAGTAGCGTGTCGTAGTTTTCCCTCTCTCTCACTCTTTCATATTAGAGCGACAAAGATAGTTAGCTGCCTTTCGTTTACGATTGTCGATTAAGCGTTAGCGATTATGAACTATCGGCTATAAACACGAACAAAAGATGCACTCCCGTGTAAATAAAAGAGATACGACGATACTCGCCCGGCTATCAGCTATCACCGCCGGGCGAGTATCGCCGTGTCTCTTTTTTTACACGGGAGTGCGTATCTTTTGTTCGTGCTTAAAGGCCATAGTTCAAAGTTTAACTCGCAGTGAGACCAGGATGCTTAGCCAAGTTGCCAATCGCTAACGCTTAGTAGCTTTCCCTCTCCGTCACTCTTTCATATTAGAGCGACAAAGATAGTTAGCTGCCTTTCGTTTACCATTGACGATTAAGCGTTAGCGGTTGGCAACTTGGCTAAGCACCCAGGACCTTGGAGCGCTCGTACACCTGTAAGTTCTGACGTAAGTTATAGAATGAGAGGTGAATATCACTATCCCACAATGTCGTAACAGATGTGCTTACCATAGAAAAAATCAACTGCGAAAGACTCTGGTTGTCACGGGATCCGAACCCGCTTCCTCTGGATTGCCGGTCCAACGTGCTTCCAATTACACCAGACGACCTTCCGTCGATCACAGCGAATTTAGTCAATGGTATTGTGAAGCTAATCACTAGCGACATCTGTACGTAATGTTTCGAAGGTACTACAACCTTAAGCCACTCAAAGACGTATGTCTACCACAATCGTCCGCAAACTCGACAACTCTCCGTTGCGTTGAGTTTGTTATAGAGGGAACTTACCGGTGTACGGCTGGCCTTACGTATCGGGTAAAACCTACCGTAACTTTGACTTTGCAACTCATGGTACGGCTCCCGCTCCGACTTTGTATCGCGACAATGAGATACTGACGCATTATAACTTTAAGATAACAAGCGTTCTTGTCGCACATTCCGTCGCCGTCGTGTGGTCGTGTATGGAAATTGTTGTGACAATTTCGGTAATCGTGATTGAAATTCTAAGATGGAGGGTATGGTATGACGGATTATTTGCATTCTACGTAAGTCTTATCTAGTT
>JALPQI010024210.1:0-15643 GCA_025490895.1 Thaumatotibia leucotreta | reverse complement strand
TAGTACATTACTATAGAGGACGGGAAACGAAGGGTTACAGGCCAAGTAGATATATCTGGCCGAAGGAACTGAGGCCAGATAGGAATACGCGGCCTGTAACCCTGTTTCTCGCCGAGATTTGTATACTTTTCTCAAACTTGCCATGAAATAAAACGAACTGATTTCGCCGAACCATACTATTTCATTTGTAAATAAACCAATAGTACAGTATCGTACAACATTAAAAAAAAAACATTCGCGCCTAACTTTTTTTTTAATCTGTTTGAGGTATCCTTTTACCTGTTGGTATAGATATTTTTCTTAGGTTATTTTTTTTTCTGTGGCTGAATGTCAAGACCTAGTGTCACAATTTGACGTTTCAAAACAAAATACAGTTTGTTTGCAGTCCTAGGTGTGAAATAAATACATGAAATCTCTTTACATATCATCTTAGCATATGACACCGGGTACATAGTATTTCCGGGCTTAATTTAAAGTAAGTAACATCAACATTCCGTTGCAAGTTTGAGAAAATATATATCTACAATCGTGTTTCACGATATGTGTCAAAGACGTCAAATGCTATGGAAAGTCAACCATATTTGTTTATCTTTTTTTACTTTCAACTCAAGAATGGTATAGGACTGCTTTCGACTGATATCATGAAATTTTTACTAAGTAAAATGGAAGCATATTCTTATGAACTTTCCAATGTCGAGACCATCCAGATTGTGGAGTGAGAATCTTCTAGAAGTTGGCGCGACAGAGCGGGCAGTTCGATTTGCTTGATGTCTGGAACCACTTGCGCTGTAAAGAGAAAATAAGAAAAATAAAATTTTATTTCATAAAAACTTATGCTAGTTTGACATATAAAGTGGTTATAAAATTTATATACATCCACGACGAAGCTCGAACGGACAAATATTTGTGATAAAACTGATAAATAAATACACAAATAATGCCTTCGCCGGGATTCGAACCCGGAACCTCCAGCTTCGTAGGCAGGGTCACCACCAACAACTAGTCTACGGATACTGATTGAGTGATAAAAGTAGGCTCATAGTCAAGTAAGATCAAGGTTCTCCTCGCACACGAAAAGAGTCGATTTCTGACGATCCGCTTTAGGCGAATAATAATAATGTACTTGCTGCTTCGTTGGTTATAGGTATTTTGTCATTTTATGTAATATGTATTGACGACCACAATGTGGATTCCTATGGATTGGTAATTTATATGGTTATCAAATGTTGTGCAAATAAATAATCTACAGACTTGAAGAACTCCCTGAAGGCTCAGTTTTGGTCCTCTCCTTTTCAACATAGGTAATCGAGACATGCCCATTATGGAGTTCGATAACCGTGGGACCCCTGCTCTTCCCTGTTCCCACCAGGCAGTCGGCGTGGGACTTGTTGCGACACTCGTCACCGTGGGCAGGCGGCCAGTGGTGAGATGTAGCCGGCAGTATTAAATAAATAATAGTAAATTATATTACTTGTTAAGAGAGTTGCCATATACAATTTATGTTACCAAGCGTGACCTCACAAATGGCTCCAATGGAAGACCAGCGCTGGACTGTTTACAGGCCAGCAATATGCTGGATTGGAGACCATTTTGTGGCACTATTTTTTTTTTTATTCGTGTTCATTTTGTTGATGTGTATATTTGTGTCACAAATAAATGTTTTTTTCTTTTTTTTCTTTTCTTTTTCTTTCAGTAGCAGATGTAGCAATGTGGGGACGCCTCCAGCCTCCATTTCCTTGGCCACTATGTCCATCCACATATGAATCGCGTTCAGTACTGTATCTTGTCACCGTGGGCAGTATACCGTGGGGTGTAGACGACATCACTGCCTAGCGACGTGTACCCACCAGGCAGGCTTATTTATACGCTGTGTACCCACCAGACAGTCGGCGTGGAACTTGTTGCGGCACTGGTGGCAGGTCACCGTGGGCAGACGGCCAGTGGTGGGATGTAGCCGGCAGTAGCAGATGTACAGTACCGGCCAATAATATATCACATTCGTGACTTTTTGTATGAGCGTGTATAGAGTAAGCGGCACATGTTCGCATGTAGGTAGCATATTATTTTGGTACTTTTGCACAGTTTAATGATGAATACTGCAATTAAGTATTGTGAATTGCAATTGGAGACACAGCATATTGCTAAAATAGCTGTAGTAAAAAAAAGAATTTTACTAAGAAATCCATGCCTAACGCAAAATCTCTTTATGAAAAAATCACTACATGATGACCAGTTTTTTCATCGCTAGTGTAAAGGCCTATGCCTAGACTATCTATAGTCGTGAGGTGGAAAGTGTGAAAAACACTTACAAAAATAAAAATAAATCTACTGAAAAAAACCTGTATGTGATATATTATTGGCCGGTACTGTAGCACTGTGGGGACGCCTCCAGCCTGCATTCCCTTGGCCACTATGTCCATCCACATATGAATCGCGTTCAGTACTGTATCTTGTCACCGTGGGCAGTATACCGTGGGGTGTAGACGACAGTAGCACTTTGCCGTGTGGTGACGGCAGTAAGAATACATTTGTCACCACCCCAACTCGTCCTGCGGGTGTCGTAAGAGTCGACTAAGGGATTGAAGTGTCACTGACCACTATTTGATAAATATTGATGATGAGCAGCGTCATCATAGTGGACACATTACTGCGATCGCCAATCCGCTTGCCCAGCAGCGATTATGGACATTTACCTCCTATTGTGTTTATACGCATAGTTAATAGGAGAGGCCTACGTCCAGCAGTGGAATATCATAGGCTGATGATTTGTCAGCCTCTGTAGCCTAGTACCAACTAGCCAACTACCAAGTGACCCTGCCTTCGAAGCTGGAGGTTCCGGGTTCGAATCCCGGCGATTATTTATCACAAATGTTTGTTCCTTGGTCATGGCTGTGTATGTATCTAAGTATCTATACGTATCTATCTATTATATATATCGTCGCCTGTTACCCACAACACAAGCCTTAATTGAGCTTACCGTGGTACTAGGTTGATTTGTGTAAGATGTCCCAAGATATTAAAAAAAAAAAAAAAAAAAAAAATATGACCCACCAGACAGTCGGCGTGGAACTTGTTCCGGCACTGGTGGCAGGTCACCGTGGGCAGACGCCCAGTGGTGGGATGGAGCCGGCAGTAGCAGATGTAGCACTGTGGGGACGCCTCCACTCGTTTGGCCACTGTGTCCATCCACATGCGAATCGCGTTTAGTACGGTGCCGTTCTGAAAAACGTCAACGAGAATCAATATAGTTGCCGGTTTCTAAGAATGAACATTTGACAGTTTAGAAATGAGCCTTATCATATATATGACGTTAAGACTATCGGAAAAATGGAATCGATTTTATTTTGTTTAAAGAGACCTTTTAATAGTCATCTAGGTGGCTAGTACATAACGCATTTTAAAACCGGCAACGAAATAAAAAAAAAACAGAAGTCTATTTCACAGTACAAACGGGATACCCCCATTTGCCAGAATTTCATTTGCCATAATTTTATTTGCCATCCTATTCAACACACATAATATTGTTTCTCATAACATCTTATGCCATACTTATTGTTTACTATATTAATCATTTGCCAGAAACTTTGTTTCCCATAAAGTCAATTTTCATAATGTCATTTGTCAGAATCATCGAAATCCGTAATTATCACATGCCACAACATCGTTTGTCATCCAAATTAGCTACCAGAAAAGACAATTTCCATAATATTTTTTTGTCAGAATCATCGGAATTCGTAAATATTACATGCCATAACATAACTTGTCATCCGAAGTTACCGAACCAACGTTTGAGGAAGGAAATTGTCTTGTCGCAGAAGTTAAAAATACTTTTTGTATCATAGGTATTTATCGTTCACCGAGTTTTGTCGACACTACTATTTTTATGAATTCAATTTCCACTACTGTAACAAATATAAACTCGCCGTGTATGATTTTAACTGGGGACATAAATATAAATATCATCTCAGAAATGAACTCGGATATAAGCACCATTGCAAATTACCTATGTCTTCTGGCAGAACTTGGTCTTAAACCAATTATCAACAAACCCACACGCGGGTTTGCTTGCCTCGACCATATTCATATCTCCCATAGACTCAATGCTGTAACAACTATTCTTGACACGGGCATCACAGACCACAGCCTGATTATCTCAGGTATTAATATGATGACATCAAAACCCAAACCAGGGAAACGTATCATCACTAAAATTGACCACAAGGCTTTTTCACAAGAACTAAATGCTATTGATTGGAGTTCTGTCATAAGTTCTACCTCAGTTAATCTCGCTGTCAAAAATTTCAATTGTTTGTTTTTGAATTCGCTACAAAAACACACAACCACTTCCTCGATTTCAAGATCAAAATTTAATATTAAACCATGGATGACTCCCGGCCTTATCCGTTGCTCAAAACATAGAGATTACCTCCATAAAATATCTAGAAATAACCCTAACGACGAGGCAACAAAATTGGTATATACCCGTTACAAAAATTTCCATAATAATCTTCTTCGCAAATTAAAACACGAATACGAGTCCAAAGAATTAGATGACAGTAAAAACAACCCGCGAAAATTATGGAAAACCATTAAAAATATAATCTTTACAAGGAAAGACTCCCAAAAATCACTTGAACTTACGAAAATCATGAACTCTGTGACTGACTCTCTTAACGCCTGTAATGATTTCTTCTCCAATGTCGGTAAAACTCTAGCCAACCACATTCTCACTGAAACCAACAAAAGTCAAGAAGAACTAGCCAAAAATATCAGAATAAATGATTCCCCGTCACAATCCCTTTTCTTAAAACCAACTGACGAAGCAGAAGTAGAATCTCTGATACTCAATCTTAGAAATGATTGTGCCCCAGGTCTAGACGGTATAACAAATAATTTATTAAAAGCTGTCAAAAATTATATCACGGTTCCTCTCACGCACATATACACCGTGTTTCACTTAACACCAAAAACCAGAAAACCGTTTGTTCAGAATCGAGAGTGGAATCGATTGAGCTATATCTTGTTGGGGGTAATATTTTTAATTTTTTTGCATTTTTAGTTATTTTTTACATGCCCAGTCTACAAATTCGTAATACAACATTGTGAATATCGCATTGCTGAAGGTTGTATACCTTATTCAATATTTAGGGGCATTTTGGTAATAATGGCTGGTTACTTGGACGATTATTTTTTCCGCTACGAGTTTGACGTTGTTTGTCAATTTAATTTGTATGTTCATTCCGTTGATATTTCTAATTATCATGTCGTTTAGATTCACGAACGTACAATACTGTGAAATGGTAAAAATGCTATCATGCTGCAATGACAATGTCAATTTAGCGGTAAGGAATTATCACAAGGAGTTTGGTGCCGCCGTGTCGAATGCCACCATGGCCGCAGCTACTCAACGACTTCGGGACTACGGTTTTTTTTGACCAGCAATGGCCAGAGAAAGGCATGATGAAATGAACCCTGATTTCGAGGAGGCCTTAGAGTATTTTCGCGTTAACGACGGCTAGCACACGACGAGCTGGTCGTCGGTTAACTGTGATCATAAGAATATTTGGAGAATTTTAAGAGACGACCAGCAACACCCTTGTCACTATCGTCTGTGTCAGGACAGGAGTTCAACCCCTTAGATTATGTGCCCCGCCCGTAACATCCGCGAACATCGTAACTTAACTTGTAAATAAAATTGTAAACAAGTTTTTTTATAATTTTTATGTGCATAGTTGGTCATTAATACTTATGTAAATATCTATGAATTGAAAGAGTTGTTTTTTTATTTTCTTGCGTAACATAGTTATATTTAAACATTTCTGAGAGAGCATTCAGTTGTTCGTGTGTACGTATAAAAACGAACAAAAGATCCCGTGTAAATAAAAGATGAGACTAGTGCCTGAAGAGCTCGTTCCCACTATGTCGGCTGTCGGGTCGATTTTCAATCGTGTGTCGGTGTCACTGTTCCCACTATGTAGGTTGTCGGGCCGATTTTGAATCGGGTGTCGGCGTACTGTTCAATCAGTGGCAGCGACGCGCGGGCGTCTGAGGGGGTGCGGCGCGGGCGGAGTCGGCCCGACACCCAACAAAATGTGAACATCGCCATATTGACTAGCACGCGGGCGAGATCCGACACTATTTTTATCGGGCTGGATGGGCTGGCAAAACGGACGACATTTTATGTCGGCTCCGACACAAAATCGTTGTCGGACGAGTGTGAACATCAAATAAAATGTTCTGCCACCGGAACAGCCCACATCCGACATAGTGGGAACGAGCTCTTAGACACTGGTCTCACCGCAAGCTACTAAGCTATGAATTAACGGATATAACCACGAACAAAAGATACACACTCTCGTGTAAAAAAAAGAGACACGGTCCTTCAGCCCTTCACAACATTGGCCGAACATAGGATATCATACGGACGCAGCTATACAAGTTCTAAAGTTGCGTCCCGTACGATCGCCCATGTTCGGCAACTGTGGAACTGTGGAGAAGGGCCTTTAGACTTCACTTTCTGTCCGCCCGTCTGTGTGTCCGCTTGTCTGTAACCAGGTAGTTATTTACAGTCGATTTTTTAGAGATATAATGTTAACATATTCCTGTTGCCACAGATACACCACCATACAAAACCATTAGGGAATATTTTGCACTTTGCGTAGAAGGCACTCCAGTTGGCGTATTTGCGTTATGACTCTCGCTTCCACCTGTATACTAATGGGAGCAAGAGGCAAAACGCAAATACATACGCCAAGTGAAGTATCAGCATTAGCAAGCAGTCATAACGGATAGTGTCATAATCAGGGTCCGGTTTTATACAGCTACAATTTACAAGCGGCAGTCTCTTTCTAACTTACTTTGCTAAAAAGAGATTACTGCTGGTGGTAAAAAGAGACAGAAATATTCCCAAATGTTATGCATGACTGAAAAGACTCTTTTTCCATACCTACATTTGATAAGAACAAGTCTTTTTAATTCTAATCAAACTGACCTTTTTACAAACTTTTTATTAGAAGATATGTCTTTTTCTTAGGAGCGACATGTCAACTGACCGTTTCCAAATAAACCCAGTGACATTACAGGTATTCAGAAACAAAAAACGTACGTACATCTCTCTTTGTCACCGAATTTAATTGGTAAGCAAGATAAGGATAGTTGTAATTTAAATGTTGTACTACATCTATGCTTTAGTCCTTAATCCTTGGTGCAACTGGCCTAATTTGAAAACGCTCGAGTGTCATAAGAAATCGAACTCGTACCTAATTACAACTTACGACCTTGTCATTTTGAATGCTGGGTTAAGTTTGCTTAGCTGTACAATTTGAAGTTCACTGTGACAAAGCTTTAAAGTGGTTTCCAGCGACATAGCTGTCTATTGGTAAGTCTTATGTCGTTGCAATAATGTACACAAATAAATAGTTTCAAGGTTTATGATGGCAGCTAGCAATTGTTTTATTGAGTGTAGAGTTAAAAGTCGACTAGAGCTGTACAGAAAATTAAACATCCAATAAAAAAACAAATAAACAGCAGATTAAAAAAAGAATACTATAGATAAGTTTAAAAAAATAAAAATCAGTTGGGGTGTCTGCGGTTTTGAGTGTTACCAGAAACACCGTGTATAATCTCAGTCTATCGGAGGGTATCTTTCCCAGTGACTGGAAAGCAGCTGTAATCACCCCAATACACAAAACTGGGGACAAGTCTGTTCCAGGAAACTACAGGCCCATCTCCTTACTTGGAATTTTCTCAAAAATTTTGGAAAAAATTGTAAGTAAACGTTTGGTTAGTTTCGCTGAAAAAACAATATTTTTTCAGAACAACAATTCGGATTTAGGAAAAATAAATCGACTGGGGACGCAGTAGAACTAATGACCAAACTTATCTCAAATTATTTAGACGAAAACAAGGCTTGCATAGGTATATTTCTCGACTTAGCTAAGGCATTCGATACTGTTTCTATTCCTATCTTGCTTAGTAAACTTGAACTTCTTGGAATCAGAAGGAATGCCCTAGCCTGGTTTACAAGTTATTTATCAAATCGGAAACAACGTGTGAAAATAAGCCCGAACGTAAGTGACTGTAATGAAATAGATTTCGGTGTCCCTCAGGGAAGCATTCTCGGCCCAACTTTATTTATTTTATATATAAATGACATAACAAGCATTAATGGGATCAATGCTGACGTCCTATGTTATGCTGATGATACTGCCATTATTTTTCATGACAACTCTTGGTCTGAAGTTAAAAAATCAGCAGATTACGGTTTGGGTATATTAGCAGAATGGCTTCAGGCCAATTTACTGACCCTGAATATTCCTAAAACTAAATTTGTTTGTTTTTATAAAACCAAAGCTTCAGCGCCAGTAACTGTCCCCAATATCGCTCTTCATACCTGTGCCAATCATTTTCATCACCAACCACATCATTCACCCTGTACTTGTGCTCATATTGAGAGAAGTTGTACAGTAAGATACCTTGGTGTTATTTTTGATGAAAATCTTACCTTCAAAAATCATATCCTAACTACAGCCAAACGTGTTCGCAAACTAATTTATGTATTTAAAAATCTACATAACTCTGCTAATAGACGGCTATTGAAAATAATTTATCACTCCATCTGCCATTCAATCATCACATATTGCATTACTGCATGGGGTGGAGCAGCGAAAAAATATATACTCATCCTAGAAAGAGCTCAACGATCTGTTCTTAAAATTATACTCAAAGAACGTCCGCGTTTTCAAACTACATTGGTCTACAAAGAGATGGATGTTCTTAATGTCCGTGGGAGTTTTATATTGCAAGTAGTATTAAGATATCATCGACAAGCTCTAAACTCCCTAGATTTCACTGAACTATCACAAAAACGCAACTTCAGAGTACCTACTCCTGCAACAAATTCGGCTTTTGCTCAAAAATTCAGCACATTTCTTCATCCTTTTATTTATAATAAAATTTGCTCAAAAATCCCCATTCAAGACTTATCGGCCCGAGATATCAAAATTAAGGTTCAATTGTTACTCAAAAGTTTTAGCTTTAATGATATAGAAAACATTATAAAAATAGTGAGGTAGCCACACATACATCAACACACTCATATACACACATATATCAACACACTCATATACACATATACATTCACAAGTTCATATATCTACATTGTCTTTTAACGGTCTTCTGCGATACCGGCTGCGCCGAGTGCAGAGACCGATAACATTTTTGTGCAAATAATATGGAAATAAATGTCTTATGTCTTATGTAAATGACCCTCCACAAAGTGAAACTGCTATTAAAAAGTAGGTTAGGTTGGTATTCTGGGTGCCTGTGGTGTCGCATAACGTCGTCCTAAATTTTTCATCCTACTCGTTTAGCCTACTTAATTTTGTGCATACACAGTGCTAGGTTAATGGTTTAAAAATATGTTCAAGTAATAAACCAGGGCAAAACCAACTTGGATTGGTTAGGTTTCTAGGGTAGGGCGGAGTTAAAAGCGTTGACTAAAAAATACTTAAGTATTTTTAATTCATTGTTTACGCATCCTCATTTTTGTAAAACCAAAAAAGGGGGGACGGGGGGGCGAAGCCCCCCACAAGGGGGGCTCGGGGGGCGAAGCCCCCCGCATTAAAAAAGAACATATTGTAGTTCCCCCACCCTAACCTGGATAGGTTCGTTAGGTACCTTTCATCCCTTAGAGCAGAAATAGAAGCCCCGCGCAGAGGGGCTTCGTCGACCGGTTCCTAGAAGCCCGTTTTTTCAAACGCTTGTAACTTTTAATAATATAGCTAGTACTTATTTGAAAAAACTGATAATTACTGATGGCGTTTGAATATTCAATTAAATAATATTATTGCACTTAATAATATGGCCAACAATTAATATGGCAACAATTGCTTCTGGCATTTGAATATTCTATTAAACCATATTATTGCACTTAATAATATGGAAAATAAATAGGATGGCATTGTATGATTATGGAAGGTAATATTCGGGTAAACAAGCAGTATGTCATACAATTTTTATGGTAAACAAATCATTCGGGCAAATGAAATTCGGGCAAGTTAGATTCGGGCATATGAATATTATGTTAAATAACTGTCGGGCAAACAATAGACAACCGGGATCACACTGCCACCTGTGGGATCAGTTTGGCTGCTGTAGGATTAAGATAGCTGCTGTGAGATCACTCTGCTACCTGTGGTATCACTGTTACCTATGCCATCACACTATCACCTACACTCACACACTAACACCTGCGTCTTACTGTGGGACTGACCTGGTAGGCGAGGTATACGGTGAGCCAGTGTGTACTGTGTTGCGGCGCCCGGACGGAGGTGACACGGGGTGGCGTTAGGGGGTGGTCGGCGCCCAGCGACACGCTGAGTGACAGCGGCCGGTCTTCCACCAGGTACGTCACCACCACCTCGTTGGTAGAAGAGTGGATCGTCACCTGTGGAGTGTGGATAAATAGTGTTAAATTAAGTGTTAATAAGGATACCAAGAAATGTTAGGTTTATGAGACTTAAAATAGATCTCTACGAGGTTGCCGGAAGTTTCAGAACATTCGATTTTTTTAATATGTACCTAATAGTAGGGGCCATTCATTTATTACGTAAGACTATTTTCGCTAGATTTTGACCCATCCCCTCCCTCATTATAAGAAATAATAAGAATAGGCCGACTCCTTCCCCTCTGTTAAATATGTATTACGTAAAGAATCAAAAAACTCTTTGGTGTAAGAGTGAGAGACTTTAGTGTTCAGATAATTTTAAGAACCGAGGCAGCTCCGATATATCTGGTGATTGATTATATCTTAGCATCCTCTAAGTCGTTCGTCTCCTTCGAAACAATTATGGTTTTAGCATACTATTGAATGTTTTTTTTATGGATTAGGAGGCAAGTGAGTAGACGTATCGCCTGATGGTAAACGATCACCGTCGCCTTTAAGATGGGAATATGCTCTTTTTTTGAAGGTTCGAAGATCGTAGCGGCCCGGAAGACAAATCATTCCAGAGTTTAGCTGTGCGTGGCAGGAAATTTCTAAAAAAACGTACGGTTGAGGACTGCCAAACATCTAAATGGTGTCGGTGAGGATGGAAATACTGTCGCGTAGATGATGACAGAGATTAATCCGAACAATTCGGTCATTAGACAACGTATAACATACCTCAGCATCTTCCAAGTTCTTCGCTCCCTTGTTAACAGCTGCCAGCTGTTTTTTAATTAACGTCGGAGACGCTAGCGCTCGCAAAAGGCGCTCCAAAACTTAATAATGTGTCATTAGACAGTATATAACAGTCGGTATTGGTCCATCAGGGCCAGGATCGAAAGTAGTTTTAATTTTATGTGTAACTTAAGAGTTTATTTCCGGTTTAAGTCTTAGACCATTCAAAAGAGTTTGTCGCTATTCCAATTTGAATAAAGAATCATTTGACTTTGACAAACCTCAGCATCTTTTAAGTCGTCTGCTCCCTTGCTAACAGCCGCTAGCTGTTCTTTAATGAGCGCCGGCGACACTATCGCTCGCAAAAGGCGTTCCAAAACAATTACTGTTTTAGCAAACTCTAAATAATGTGTCTTAATACAACGTCCGTTTGATCTTATAAAAGTCTTCAGAACACACGAAAGTAATACTGCTGTTTTGCTTTATCTTGTGTAACCAGTGATTGTAAGCCCGACATCTCTCTCTCGGACTCGAAGGGTATTCTAACAAACGGAGTGTATAACATACCTCAGCATTGCGCGCAAAACTATGGCCCGCAAAAGGCGTTCCAAAACAATTACTGTTTTAGCAAACTCTAAATAATGTGGCTTTAGACAACGTACACTGTTTGATCTTATATAAGTCTTCAGAACACACGAAAGTAATACTGCTGTTTTGCTTTATTTTGTGTCACCAAATTGTAAGTCCGACATCTCTTTCTCGGACTCGAAGGGTATTCTAACAAACGGAACATGTATAACATACCTCAGCATCTTCCAAGTCCTCTGCTCCCTTGCTAACAGCGGCCAGCTGTTCTTTAATGAGCGCCGGTGACACTATCACTCGCAAAAGGCGTTCCAAAACAATTACTGTTTTAGAAAACTCTAAATAATGTGGCTTTAGACAACGTACACTGTTTGATCTTATAAAAGTCTTCAGAACACAAGAAAGTAATACTGCTGTCCTGCTTTATTTTGTGTCACCAATGATTGTAAGCCCGACATCTCTTTCTCGGACTCGAAGGACTAACAAACGGAGCATGTATAACATACCTCGGCATCTTCCAAGTCCTCTGCTCCCTTGCTAACAGCCGCCAGCTGTTCTTTAATGAGCGCCGGCGACACTATCGCTCGCAAAAGGCGTTCCAAAACAATTACTGTTTTAGCAAACTCTAAATAATGTGTCTTAAGACAACGTCCGTTTGATTTTTGAAAAGTCTTCAGAACACACGAAAGTAATACTGCTGTTGCTTTATCTTGTGTAAACAGTGATTGTAAGCCCGACGTCTCTTTCTTGGGCCCGAAGGGTATTCTAACAAACGGAGTGTATATTATCAAACCGCGAATAGAATGGGATTCGAAAGTACTGTTGACACAACAGTCTATAAGTCAATCTAGGATATATTCATAGTTATATTAATTGTTTAAGTGCAGAGACTTACAATAGATTAATTAATCACTCCCTGCAGTCCCTACATCTATAAACAACTCTTTTCTTGGTAAATCTTGTGTCATTTGTTCTGTCAACAGTACTTTCGAATCCCTTTCTGATTCCGGTTTGATAGTAACATACCTCGGCATCTTCCAAGTCGTCTGCTCCTTTACTAACAGCCGCCAGCTGTTCTTTAATGAGCGCCGGCGACACTATGGCCCGTAACAAACGTTCGGCCGCCCTTGCGGCGCGCGGCGGGGCGGCGCCCCACCAGCCACGTAGGGCTCCGCCCGCCCACCGCGTCACGTGGTACAACACGCGGCAGGATAACCGACCGCAGTCCAGCGCAGTAGGAGGCTCTGGGAATTATAGATAAACCCCCTTTATCGTAAACTTCGCTTTAGCACCGTTTCGTAACCGGCTTCGAAATGGGAATAAAATCCCAGTCGGTAACTGGCTTTAAATCGGGACATTACCATTACCGATTCGTAACCACGTACACGTACTACCAAATCCCCTTTAGTACCATTTGGTAGCCAGATTTGCTAGTTGGCTACCAAATGGCGAATATGGTTTCCCGCCTAGTAGCCAGCTATGAAGTGAGAATAACTGTCCCATCTCGTAGCCAGATTTGGTACAAGCCGGGTTACAAATCGATAATGATAAGTCCCGATTTAAAGCCAGTTACCTAATGGAATTTTATTCCCATTTCGAAGCTGGTTACGAAACTTTGGCTACGAATCGGTACTACAGTTCAAATCCGGCTACGACATGGGAAAATTATTCCCATTTCATAGCTGGCTACCAGGCGGAAAACCATAATTCCCGTTTGGCAGCCGGCTACCAAATCTGGCTACCAAACGGTACTAAAAACGTCTTCTAACTTAGCAACCGCTAAGTATTTTTGTCAATTTCACTCATACAGACATGTTTGTAGTGTAGCCCCAACCTATTCAGTCCTGTATAGCCGCAACCTAATTGAAACTTGATCCCATTCCTAATAAGGAACCTACAATAGTTAACCTAAATTAAAGCCATAAACCTTGGGCTCAGATTGCTGTAATTCCAGCTACTTCCTGGGAACACCCACGAACATTACCTTGACCCGCAGCCTTACATGGTTATCCCTTCTTTACTGAATACATATGATTTTAGTATAAAAAGCCTTGTTTCACAAATAAATATTAGTACATTGTGCATCAAGGGAGGTAAGTACGGAATCACTAACGAGAGTGTTAGAAGCCCGACGCCGTTAGGCGGAAGGTTTTTATGACTCGAGTTAGTATTCCGCTTACCGACCGTGATGCATACAATGTTTTTCATCATACTTGCCGACAAAAAAATAAGTTTTAAGACAAAATGTTATTAAATGACGTACTGACATTTCTGTTACTCCCTAGGGAATTTCACTTTTCTATTACTCCCGCTACACACGCAAGCAATGGCGCGCTTAGACAGCAAGTGTGATGAAAATTCAGTTTTACCTCATACTTCGTTGTATCATTTACTACATCAAACCACACCTCATGTTGTTATCAACATGAGGTGTGGCCGAAAGGGACAAACAATACTTAGCGGCTTGCTAAGTTAGAAGACATTTGTGAATAAGGGGGTAAAAATAAAAGCTTACTGCCGTATTCATGAAAAGTTACAGGACTGTTGAAGAGTTCTTGAATGACAAATGTTGTAAAGGTCAATCACTTTTTTATTGTACAATTTGTTAGAAGAAAATATCCTGCAAGTTCTAACACTCTGATTAGTGGACGACCTTGGAAGAGCCACATAACTGTCAAAAAATTCAAATTCTTGTATGTTTTTATGTTATTCAACTGTGATTTTAAGGGTGACCCAGGAAAACATAAAACGTAACCATAGCAAACGTAACGAGTCACATTAAAAACGTGATTAACACATAAAACGTGATTCATAAACGGGTCAAAATTCTTTTCGTTGTCTTGTTTCATACCACTATGTCACGCTTTTAGTTGCTGTTTCAAAAATCACCACTGCGTCACGTTTTTTAGGGACACAAAATAAGACAACGAAAAGAATTTTGACCCAAACGTCAAATAGCGCTTATCGGTCCCTCAACAGTGTATTACCCCCTGCTAAAGTTGCAAAGCCAAGCTGAGTGAGAGCTGCGTGTTTGTATTTATAGAAAAATTTCGCATTTTCCATATATTTTTAAGGTAGCTGTCATAGCCGTTACCGACAAAATAGACTTTTTTGTGGAATGCACCAAAAGGTCAAAAGATTGACGGAGGCGGGAGTGTCGACGTCTGTGTACGTCTGTGTCTGTCACCACGCAGTCTTAGAATCCTACGGATTACGTTTAATGGTGACTTACCTCTAACGGAAAATTCTACAGGTCGAAGGAACATAGTAGTAGTGCGCAAGTTATTAGAGGCAAAGGATCGTATCAAGAGGTCAAAAGAACGGAGACGAATGGCAAAATCTTTATCTCGGCTTCATCCCTTTATCAGACCTCTAACAGAGAATTCTACGGGTCGCAGGAACATGTAGGCGAATATAGGCCCCTAGTTACATCGGATGAATCGCGTACGCATTGTACCGTATGAAATGTCATAGTAGATGACACACGCGGTCGTGCGTGCCACGCAACCAGTGTGTCGTCTACTAACATTTTATACGATACGACATACGAGTATGTATAAGGTGCCTTAGGGTAAATTCCGAAAATCACAGAAAAATAAATAAATATCTTGGGACATTTTACACAAATCGACCTAGTCCCACGGTAAGCTCAATTAAGGCTTGTGATGTGGGTACCAGGCGACGATATATATAATAGATAGATAGATATAGATACTTAAATACATAGACAGCCATGATCAAGAAACAAATATTTGTGATAAATAAATTAATACACAAATAATGCCCTTGCCGGGATTCGAACCCGGAACTCCAGTTTCGTAGCAGGGTCACTACCAACTAAGCTACAGAGGCTGACACACTCTTATATAATTACATCGTCGTGTCACCTTTCGGAAT
>JALPQI010024209.1:0-19068 GCA_025490895.1 Thaumatotibia leucotreta | reverse complement strand
TAATGAAAATTATATAATCGAATCGGTACCAGGGCAGCATAACTCACTTAAGTAAGTTATATAATTTTTCTGCTGCTGTGTGTACCGTCTGCGTATATTTTTGAGCATCGGTCTGGGGGGCATACCATGATGCGTCACTGCGATTCCGTACCGTCTCCGTTTTTGAGCATTGGTGCGGTCGCACCTTTAAAGGTTCCCACCTAGGGCTTGTCCATTAATCACGTCATGCTGTATAGGGGGAAGGGGTATGAAGAAAAATCACTAATTATCACCATGGGGAGCGGGGATCATCGGACAAATCACGTGTAATTTTTTGTTACTCTCTGCTGAACAGCATTATAGCTAGTACCCCGAAAATGTCACCAAATATCACCATGGGGGAGGGTAGGGTCAAAAATAGGCCAAAATCGTATGAAACGTATGTGAAAAATTTTCAGTTGCGTGGTAATAATTTTGTGCAGAATCGCGACTAGGTAGAGACAAGATTGTGTGGAACTGCTGACTGTGAAGAAAAACACGTGCGAAAAAATTCTGTTGTGTGGCAACAATATTGTGCAGAATCGCGACTAGGTAGAAAAAAGATTGTGCGTAACTAATGACTGTGAAAAAAACTCGTGCGAAAAATGTCTGTTGTGTGGTAATAATATTGTGCAGAATCGCGACTAGGTAGAAAAAAGATTGTGTGGAACTGATGACTGTGAAGAATAACTCGTGCGAAAAATGTCTGTTGTGTAGTAATAATATTGTGCAGAATCGCAACTAGGTAGAAACAAGATTGTGTGGAACTGATGACTGTGAAGAAAAACGCATGTTATAAACTTCAGCTGTGTGGAATTCATTTTGTTTAGAATCGCGACTAGGAAGAAAAAATAATGACATAAACTTCTGATGATCCATTATTAGAATCAAAACATTTGCTAAAATTTGGTTTAATAAAAATGTTGAAAATAACTATAATTTGCGTTTTTCTTCAAACTTCAAATCTGATGCGCCACCTCAAGACGTTGATGTAGAACCTTGAAATTTTTTTTCAAGACATCTGAAGATGTCGAACATGTATTGGTAGTACAGGAAAACTAAATTAAAAAAAATTTTTTTTCGCTCCACCCTAGCTTAGGTAGGTACTTAGGTATACGGTTTTTAGCTTGGATGAAAAATTGGGGAATCCGAAAACACACTCGTCTTAAAAAAAAAATGCTACTAGCAATTTAACATGTTTAGCAACATTTTCTATGAAAATTAATCCTAGTTAGGTAAGTACCTAAAGGATATCACATTCGAAAGTATAAATTATAAAAACAAATGCACAACAATGCTCCGAACACCAGGGCCACGGAAGGGGCCGTGAAAAGAACCCACTATTGTTGAGCCACAATGCCTCAACGAGGCCCGACAATGCCTCCACGAGGCACTAGACAATACCGGCGAGACCTAGGCCTATTTAACCACGAAAATATACAAAAATTAAACAGTTAGCTCTGCAATGATAGGAGATACTGAATATTTTAGATGCGTCATCATAATATAACAGTTTTAAGGTTTTATTATAGGTTTTAAATGGAAAAGTCGTTACCAGACAGACACGGTTCTCAAATGCGTGTGCATTATATCAAAAAATTATTCTTTCTTATGACAGTAGTAACGTTACGACTTCGAAATAGATATTTATCTAAATTAGGCTTAGTTGAAAAATCAGTCGAGAATTAAGCTTCCTTTGAGTGGAAATTGATCGAATATGAAAGCCTAGTTATTTAGTAAAAGTTGATTGTTATCAGAATTCCTAAAAGAAGAAGTCCTAAAAAAATAAATTGGTAACATTGCTGAGTAGTAATCAATTGCACTTACAACGCTGGTTTTATGCAAAATTATTCAAACGTGCATGTTTATAGGTGGCCCATTAAGGAAAGGGCTTGTTAACACCAGAAAAAATGCATGTTTGCATAGTTTAAGTAGCATAATTTTGCATAAAACCAGCGATACTCAGATGACCGTAATAACAATAACAGACATAAATAGTTGATTGATTCACTTACCTAATAAAAACAAAGGGTGTTCAAAGAAGACAAAATTGCCGTTACACTACGAATCTCTAGATTATAACATTATTATTATTATTTGGAGCCTGTCGTGTCCCACTGCTGGGCAAAGGCCTCCCCCAATCTCTCCACTGGTCCCGGTTAAGTGCTGTGTTTGGCCATTTCTTCAAGGAGTCCAGTTCGTCCCGCCATCGCCGGCCAGCTACCAGATGCTCGATTCGAGTTTTCATGGGCTCCCACTTTGTGGTGATTTTGCCCCACAACTCATTAGGCATCCGGCAGACGTGTCCAGCCCAGTCCCACTTTAGCTTGGCCGCTTTCAGAGCTACATCAAGGATTTTGGTCACAGAACAGAAAAAACAGTTTTAAGTATTATTCCGTGATTTTGGTCTTGATATATGAAATGATAACATACTTAAACTAATTAATAACACTAAAAGCATGTAGCAGAAGCAAGCGAGGCATGACAAAGAAGTTGAAACGGAGCGATCTAACGTATATTTTCAAACGCTCCACTACTCGCAACAAAAATATCTATTAAAGCCACAGACTAACACTAGACAACGCAATGTATGGTTGCAATCGAACGAGCCGCTAGCCGACCGACTCCTCGCGGATGCGAACGGC
This sequence comes from Thaumatotibia leucotreta, assembly GCA_025490895.1. Classification (NCBI taxonomy): domain Eukaryota; kingdom Metazoa; phylum Arthropoda; class Insecta; order Lepidoptera; family Tortricidae; genus Thaumatotibia; species Thaumatotibia leucotreta. The sequence goes on along the minus strand of JALPQI010024209.1, from coordinate 16,405 downwards.
TCCAGTCGGATTTCCGCCGTAGATATTATAGTACACTGTGCATCTAGGGAGGTGAGTATGGTATTACTAACGAGAGCGTTAGACGCCCGACGCCGTAGGCGAAATGACTCGAGTTTGTATTCCGCTTACCAACCGAGATGCATACAATGTTTTTCATCACATTTCATCATCATCATCATCAGCCAATTGATGTCCACTGCTGGACATAGGCCTCCCCCAGAGAGTTCCACAAAGATCGGTCGTGAGCTGTCCGCATCCATTAGACACCCGCAACCTTTACCAGGTCGTCGCTCCATCTTGTGGGGGGCCTTCCCTCGCTGCGCCGTCCAGTGCGTGGTCGCCACTCGAGAACACGCCGACCCCACCGGTCATCGGTCCTCCGGGCAATATGGCCAGCCCACTGCCACTTCAACCAGGCGATTCTTCGGGCTATGTCAGTCACGTTATTCGTTCTTCTGCGGATCTCGTCATTCCTGATACGATCTCGCAGAGAAACCCGAGCATTGCCCTCTCCATCGCTCATCACATTTGCGGGCAAATAAATAAGTTTTAAGACAAAATATTATGAAATGACGTACGTTCTATAACTCCCTATGGAATTTTAGTTTTCTATAACTCCCGCGATGGCTCACTTATATATGATGAAAGATGTATAAACACATTGATAGCGCGCTCTGACGCAGCTCGGCTACGTATTCAGTGGGAGACGTTCATTAAATTATACACCGCGTTCAAAACACGCTTATGGGCACGTCGCGCAAGCGGTGTATCATCTATCATGACTTTTCATACGATACAACGCGTACGCCATGCCTACGCAAACATTGCCTCACTTACATCATCTGCCTTTTTATAATTAGATTGTTGAGCGTGGGTTCACCTCACAAACGTGCAATTCCACTTGTGAGTTGTGCCACTCTTAACACATTGAGCGCGGGGAACTCCCGAGGGGAGCTCTTGGGAGGTTCATTTTCGCTACAAAGCGGAAAAATCACGGGATCGGCTACGAGCGTAGCGCGCAGTACTATAAATAAATATCTTGGGACATCTTACACAAATCAACCTAGTCCCACGGTAAGCTCCATTAAGGCTTGTGATGTGGGTACCAGCCGACGATATATATAATAGATAGATACATATAGATACTTACTCGTAAATACATATATAGCCATGACCAAGGAACAAATATTTGTGATAAATAAATACACAAATAATGCCCTCGCCGGGATTCGAACCCGGAACCTCCAGCTTCGTAGGCAGGGTCACTACCAACTAGACTACAGAGGCACTCGTCCGCAATGAAAGTGTTAACAGTGTGCGTCAGGATGGCGTGAGAGAAAGAGATGTCTGAATAATCACAAAATATGCACCAAATAACTTTATCTTAACCTGTACAAATGCTATGGAAAGTCGGCCATATTATTATTTGTAGACATTTTTTTTGCTTCTACTGACGAATTGTATAAAGTTATAAACTCTGATAACTTTGTCTTATATGCTCCTGGACTTGAAGTGATCTGTGATTAAAGCTCTCGCAAGCTAACTTCTTTGTACCGACGCTAAAAGTTAATGTAGCAAATTGAACTTAAGAACCCACTGGTCTGAGTGCCCGGGAGCGAGATTCATGCAAATTAAAAAGGGAATATTCGAGAAACTTGCGCTGTGCATCAAACATTACTCGTACATTATTTAAGTATTAGTCTTCATTACAGGAAATCACGTAAAGACAGGCCACAGTAGGTCCGTTAATGTAAGCCCGTTTATCCTTTTGTCTTATCTGGTAAACAACTTTATAAACCTTAACTATTATCACAGAACTACCTATATGTGACTATTTATTATAACTTTATAACCTAAAAGTGCATATTTTTTGTCGTAAAGTGCCTTGATTTGCCTTTGGGATATCTTAATATTATTTCCATTAACAATCGCGAGCTATTTCGATCCTGATAGGAACAAAAAATTTTTGAAAGGTTTTTTCCATTCCGCCACCATTTTTTCATACATTTTTTATGGCAGTAATGGAAGTCCGATGCAAATTTTGAGACAAGAACGTTCTCGTATTAGGATCGAAAAATCTCACAATTCTGAGTAGTAATCATAATTAAAAATACCTATGTTCCAAAAAAACTGGAGGGGGGACTACCTAACAACTTTGAAAAAAAAATTAGCCCAAATACGCAAATGCGAAAAATCGTAAAAGCCTTACTAAGCTTACCTTTGAATAATCCCGCCTCGTAAGTATAAAAAAATCATAATCGTCGTAGAATACAATTTTATATATTTAGTTTTTACGATTGTTTGTGTTCTAAATCAATTAAAAAGTATACCACCATTGAATTCACTGAATGAATATACAAACGATACTCCTCTTGGAGTATGTATGGTTGCTCCCGCGTTTCCACTACTGCAGCTGTGGCCGGGTCGCATCCCACGATTGTGGGACGGTCGTTGCAACGTCATTTTGGAGGACGGTGGTTAGAGGCTGTTGAAGGAAAATTTGCTATGGGCATTGCGAGAGAAATTATATTGATGATGGTAAGGCACACGGCAAACTCTATGATCTGAGATCTAAAAAGTAAGACAGATGGAGAGAGACTGGTATTTGATGCGCGGCTGTTTTGTCACTTCTTCTTCTTCTTCTTGCTTCGCTTTCCTTAGTGCTGAGGGTCGTGACCTCCTCCGTGGATCACATGGTTTTTTATCGTTGTTTTCCAGGCCTTCCGATCTTTTGCGACTTCCAGAGCATCATGGATCCGGGCGGAAAGTGATTTGCCAACCTGGTCGGACCATCGCATGGGACTGCGACCTCTTCCCCTCTTTCCTTCCAACGACCCAGTGATCATGAGCTTTTCCAGACTGTCTTCCGTTTTCCTGGCAATATGTCCGAAGAATTCAAGAACTCTGCGGAGGCACGTGGTAGACAGTCTAACATTTACTCCAATCTCACTGAGTATTGATGTGTTGGTCCGATGCTCAGTCCAAGATATCCCCAACATCTTCCGCCAGGCCCACATTTCGAAGGCATCGATGCGTTTCCTATCAGCCGACTTAATTGTCCAGGTCTCGGATGCGTATAAAAAGATTGAAAAAACGAGCGTGCGCACTAGCTGTATTTTGGTTTTGCGCGTGATTTTTCGGTCTCGCCAAATCTTCTGCAGCCGGGACATAGCCGTTTTTGCCATGCCGATACGTCTTCGGATTTCGAGTTCTGAGGAACCAGTGTTAGAAATGGTTGAACCTAGGTAGACAAAACTGTCAACTAGCTCAAGGTCGAGTACGCCAGTTAACTGTAGTGTTTGTGCTCTGTCCACTACCATGATTTTTGTCTTCGATCTGTTCACCGACAAGCCCATTTCTTCGCTAATAGTTTCCATCCTGCGCAATAAGGTGGCCATCTCAGCTTCGTTCGCTGCGAGGAGTGTGGTGTCCGGCGTATCGCAAGTTAGTGAGTTTATGACCACCAATGCTTATGCCACCCGTCCAGTCCTCGCAGACACGTCTCATAATGTATTCACCATATATATTGAACAGTATGGGAGAAAGTATGCATCCCTGACGTACGCCCTGTTCGAAATTAAATGGTTTTGAAACAGTTCTTTCCACCATTACCACTTTTCCATCCTTGGTTGTTACGGTATAGGCTTTGCAAGAGAAAAACCAGGTGTTCTGGCACTCCCAGTTCTGTTAGTACTTTCCAAAGCCAGTTCCAGTTGACACAGTCAAACGCTTTGGAGTAGTCCACGAAACACATGACGACAGGAGTGTTGTGTTCGTAAGCTTTCTCAACGAGTTGTCTTATATTTAGTATTTGTTCCCGTGTTCCCTTGCCTTTCACAAAACCTGCCTGCTCTTGCGGAATCTGCCAGTCCAGGTAGTTACGAATGCGATTGTTAAGGATGTAGAGCAGTATTTTGCTAGCATGTGATATTAAGGCAAGGGTTCTATAGTTGTCGCACTTGCACGTGGAACCCTTTTTATGGAGTGGTGGTTTGTCACTTCTACTGGATACACTATTCCCACTACGTCCGAAGAATGGAGTAACTCAGGCCATCGCCATGTCATAATTGCCCTCAACCCGAGGTACAAAACGCATTAAACTTGTTGACAGCACAAGTTGAGAAATTAATTAGATATTTTACGAGTCAGTTTACGATTCAAACTTTGGAATGCGAAATTAAGTAGTGTCTCAGGGGCGCCATCTATTGTATGTTATTAACAACATTGCGGGTAAGGTTATGCTGTTGAAAGGCTACAATCATAATTATATTTGGGTTAATTTAAATATTTTCTTTCCCGGAATTATTACAGGGACACCTAAATTCTGAAATGTACCGACACTATAAAGGGCATCCATAGACATTTAGCCCGCTAGTGAATTATTAGCAGACTCCGGAATTCTGGAAGCATTTTTGAGCTGTCATAGGGACTTCTCGTTTATCGACTACCGATTATACATAAGTATATCGATAAATTCAGAATACAATGTTAAATAATTATGATTACAAATAGAAGTAACCGCAGCCGGTCTTATCGTTAATGAGCGATCTCTTTTAGACAACCTTTGGATACCAACTTTTTGGAAATTATAAATAGAAATTAAAATACATATTTTATTAATCCTTATTAATATTTGTGGATTTCTTATGGCTATTAAACATTTTTCGGAAGAAATTGCTACGAGAATTGCTATTGAGCCTTATGATATCATGTTGCAAATCTCTATTTAACATTTTCAGCCACTCAAAAGTTATCTAAACGAGATCGCTCGCGAGCGATAAGACCGTCTATTGTTAACTTTTACTTGTAATCATAATTATTTTACACTGTATTCTGTATTTATCGATATACATTTGTATAATCGGTATATAGTCGATAAACGAGAAGTCCCTATGACAGCTCAAAAATGCTACCAGAATTCCGGACTCTGATTATTAGAAACAAAAATTATTTTTTTAGTACAGGTTTAGTACAAAAACTTCGGAGGGCCATCTGTACTAAAAAAACGTCGTACGAAACACGTGCAAAAACGAAATTCGTAACTCGTGTCGATTTAAAACATCGCCACTTGTTTCGAATTTCATGTTTTTCGCACTTGTGTCGTAATGTACTATATGCATCTTTTGTTTTAAAAAGTTGAATATCAATGTTAGAGTATTTCTATGTACGGCTTCAAGGTTTGTTCAATAACAGCTTTTATAATGTTGATGGTATTTTGTACTGTGTTTCTTCGTTTGTCGTTGTTGCCGTCAGGTTCTAAAGGTGCATTTAGACCAAACAAGCATTTGCTATTCTATCCCCCACTCTACGAAATTCGTTCGTTACACAAAACGTGATTCGTTGTAATTCGTTGATTTCGTAGAGTAGGGAATAGAATGACCGAATTGCTCGTTTGGTCCAAGTGCGAAAGTGATGAGTAGCACGATAAACGGTAATCATGTGACCATGGTAAGCCACCTGTATATAATTATTATCATATTAAAACCTTATAAACTTGCTAGCGTGTATATAGGTTTTACTCTACTTATGAAACTGGTATACCTGCCGTATTACTCCTATTATGCAAGATTTACGATACCCGTCTCCATTCTACCCGTGCTGCCATCTACAGGCGGCAAAAACTGCGGTGATCCGCGAACAATGAGACTCGCGCCGCGTTGCAAGCGTTGCGCGAGCGACGGTCGGCCTCAAAGCCAATTTTAGGCTGCGTTTCCACTAGAGATGTGCGAGGTGGCTAAGCAGTGCGAGGCTGCGTAAGTAGGAGATATAACGGTGTGAGTGTTTCCACCAAAGTTGTGTGAGGTAGCTGAGTAGTAGGTACGCCGCCTCGCAACACATTCTTCGCACACATCTTTCCCCTTTTTTTGTACGAACAGGAACCTCGCTCCGCTGAGTAGTTTCCACCAAAGCTAAGCTAAGCGAGGATAGGAATTTGAAGTGTTTTTATTGGTTGATGACAAACACATCCCTCGCAACGCATCCTTGCACATCTCTGATGGAAACGTAGCCTTACTCATGGCTGACCTTACAAAGTGAAGACTTTTTTATCAGAATGGTTTTCTGGAAATTACTTGTTATTGTAGCCAATATTATTTTATGTTTTGGAGGGACGCTCGGCGGAATCGATCGGGATGTCGAGCATTCTGTTAGGTGTGCTCATTTACCGTATTTCCCATTGCTGGGGCTGCAGGATGCTGCGGCCATCTAAGGACAAGCAATGTGTGCTAGGCGCCTCTTAACTGAATTCGAATATTTCGGCGTTAGTAAACTCGGTATTTTCCTTTGTAAATGTAGGTATACGATTATAATTATGTGTACACTCTATCTGAAGTTAGAAAACGAACACACGAAGGTGTCTGCTGTCCTGCTTTATCGTGTAGCGCTGTTTTATTACGAGCCTTCCGTCTTTTTCTGGAATCCGTAAGGCTATGTAAGTTCAAACGCACTCCGTGCGTAATCTTAATTCAAACATTAGGTACAGTGGACGAGTAGAAAAATAACGGTTCTCTGCGTTTTCGCCGAAAATTGTATTGCCGAATTTCACTTCCCACCCAACATTTCGCAGAAGTGTCATTTGGCCGAATTTCATTTTCCAACTATGGGGTTGGGAAATTATATGGTTGCCAAATAATTGTCAAATGTTATTCCGCCGAATGACACTTCTGCGAAAAGTTGGTTGGGAAGTGAAATTCGGCAATACAATAGGCATGATGACTGGCAAGTCAAATCAGCATCTTTTTTCGAACTGTCAAAACGATCACCACTATGGAATTTTTAACCGACTTCAAAAAGGAGGAGGTTTACAATTCGTCGAAATCTTTTTTTTTTTTTTATGTATGTTCCCCGATTACTCGAAGACGCGTGGACCGATTTGAAATATTCTTTTTTTGTTTGAAAGGGTATACCTTCTAGTTGGTCCCATTGTCACCGAATCCAGATCTTATGATGGGATCCTGGAGAAATCGAGGGAACTCTTCAAATGTTGTAGGCACACATGACATTTTTCATTTATTTTCGAAGACTAATCAAGTATTTGCATCTAGTCATGAACATCTTAAGTTGGTGATCTGATGATGGAAGGTACAACTCTTTAGCAATTAGGAGTTGGGGGATAATTCTTTAAGTATAACATATTTCGTGTATTTTGGAAGCTATTTGAGTATTTGCCTTTAGGTGGTCATCCTTTTATGTTGGTGAGCTGATGATGTAAGGTACAACTCCTTGGAGATTAGGAGTTGGGGGATAATTCTTTAAATATAACATATTTCATATATTTTGGAGGCTATTCGAGTATTTGCCTTTAGGTGGTCATAGTCTCATGTTGGTGAGCTGATGATGAAAGGAATAACTCCTTAACGATTAGGGGTTGGAGGATCATTCTTTGTATATAACAAATGTCATACATTTTCGAGATCTATTCAAGTGTTTTCTTAGTAGTTATGACATGTCGGTTAGCGGTTAGTGATTCTTTAAATAATATTGGCATGCTAAGTCTGTTACCTTTGAAATTGTTGTTGTATTCATATAAGTTCGCCAGTTCAGGTTTTATGGCCTACTACAGTGCAGAACATTCTAATTATAAGTATTTAGAGCATACTGAATAACGATTTTATATTTACACTACTAAAAAGCAAAAAATAAAATATTTTAAAAATAAAAATAAAACCGCCTTCAAAAATTCGCCCGAACTAAAAAGTTAAAAATAATTTTGGTGCCTACTACTTAGGATTTCCTACCCAAACCTTTAAACCTTTTACCCTATTCATTGAAATAAAACATTATGGCTAGGTACCCTACAGATTTCTTAGAAGTCGGTGCCAAGCCAAATATGTTCACTTCGCGAGTACTTATATGTATTTGATAGAGCTTTGTAACTTACTGTCACTCCGGTTATGCTTTCATGAAAATTACTGAGGCAGACCATTCTGTTGATAAAAGCGTAATCGGAGTGACAGTAAGTTACAAAGCTCTATCTAATATACAAGGTGGAATTCGACGAGGGACCTTTACGGAAATGGGAGATAGTTAAGGCTATACTGAGCAACTTTTACTATGGGACCAACCCCGAAATCGTATAAAAAAAAAAAACTTATCCATACAAAAAGGTACGGCATGTATACACACAATGTATGAAAGTCATTTTTTTTTTACGATTTCGGGGTTGGTCCCATAGTAAAAGTTGCTCAGTATAGCCTTAACTATCTCCCATTTCCGTAAAGGTCCCTCGTCGAATTCCACCTTGTATACCTATGAACGTATTCGGCTTGGCACCGACTTCTAAGAAATCTGTAGGGTACCTAGCCATAATGTTTTATTTCAATGAATAGGGTAAAAGGTTTAAAGGTTTGGGTAGGAAATCCTAAGTAGTAGGCACCAAAATTATTTTTAACTTTTTAGTTCGGGCGAATTTTTGAAGGCGGTTTTATTTTTATTTTTAAAATATTTTATATATGAAATACTCAAAAGTGACTTCACGTTTGAGTACTGCCAAATGACCTACTTACTCTTTTTACTTCTTTTCAATTTATTAAATAGAAGTTCTGTACAAAAATTACTGCAATCTACATCTTAGTAATATAGTAATATATGTTAACATTATGTCGTGCATAATGTTAAATAATTTATTTTAACTACAGTCATCATCCCTATTTTCGGCTAGAACAGGTAGGATACCAAAAATAACTACTATTCACCTATTCTCGGTAAGCGGAGACAACTCTACTCGGCGACAATGCGCTCGTTATCCCATTATAACGACACATAATGAGCCGAGCACTTTAATAATGTTGGATTGTTGGCTGCTATCTGCACGCGACAGGATTTCGCACTATAACTACGATCTGCGTTAAATTATATTTTTAGGGTGCAGTTAAATAGGAAGTCTGAGAAAACCTTCGTAGTTTCGCTATATACAGTCCGTTCAAACATGAATCAAACTAGTAGGTACTAACGGCCACAGAGCTATACTGCGGTCAGACGGACAGACGCACATGGCGAAACTATAAGAGTTCCTAGTTTGCTACGGAATCCTAAAAATTATACTCTTAGAGTCGTGGTTGAACCGTACACCATAAAACGGTGAACTAAAAATTAAGATCTTCTTCTTCTTCATCGTACTCTTCATTCCTGAAGGTCGTGCCTTTCTTGATATGCCTTTATTGAGACTGTGACGAGATCTTTCCACCCTGCTCTATCTTCGGCTTGTCTCAAGGCCGTCTGTAATTTGGTCCGCCCAACGAGTAGGTAAACGGCCTCTTTGTCTTTGTAAAAATTATAGTAGATTGTTCAGCGAGGGACTAAAACAGGCCATTATGACACGAGATATTTATCCACCCGAGCGTAGCGAGGGTGGATGTAGTTCGAGTGTCATTATGGCTGTTTAGTCCCGAATTAAACACTCTACTTTTCACTTAGAATGCGAGGAAAAAAACTACGTTCTACATAATCTCAGTATAAATTAACAGAAAGAACAAATGAGAAACAAAAAAATTATATGTTCTGCGATGTCAAAACTTCCGATTTCTTCGGAACATGGCCACTTTACGATAAATTCGCAAACTTTTTCAAGTTATTATGGTTTAGTTGCAGTGTGGTTTTAAGCTTCTTAGATTTTTCATCAAAATATGTCAGAAATACGCCTTCCATAAATGATGTTGGTACCTACCTAATTTGCTTTCCAGTTTTCCAATCCATAAAAATTTGATACGCTTTTCAATATATTACACTAGATTTCGGCGGTAAAAGATTTTGCACCACCTCTTTTGCATTCTTCTTCATTCTGGAGTAAGGCGTTAATACTTCTTCATCTCATGACGTGACATCGTAAATTATATAACTACGATTTGAAAAATATTACTTATGGACAAAAACACAAAAAAAAAAGCAATCAAATTCGTTCCGCGTTTAAGTTTTTATCTGTATTCCTTTTTCGAAATATGACGCTTTAAATACTTGCATATTCAGCCAACGAATTGGAGCTAACTACATAACTATTTTGAAGCTAATTGGTTATTAAAAAATAAGTAATAAATTGGATTCAATCTTAATCATATATTAAACAAGTATTAAACATACATGTATATCAAGAAAATAAATCGATTCTCCTTAATATTTTTTCACGATTGACATTTTGAGGTTATTTTCAATGTCAATAGCCGTTCGTTCAAAAATCATAAACACTAGAAATGGCTGTTTAGGGGTTTCCAAAGTCAATTAAAAAAAAGTTTAGAGGTTGTATCCACGGCATGCACAAAAGTGGTCCATACACAAGCACTGAAAATGGCGACTATCCTTTATTCTTGAACACCGTGAGTGTGGCTGTTTACGGGTTTCCAACGTTAATTAAAAAAATTTTACTTTAGTCCCTAGAGATTAATAAAGAGTTTTAGTCCCGATATGCAGGGACTAAAATAACATTTTAAGAGCATGAGAAAAGATATTTTCCCCTCACTAGCTCGTAAAGCGCTCGTTTATCCTTTAATACGAGCGGGTAAAAACGCTTTTTACACACTTGTGAATAAAGTAATTTGACATTTCTCTAATTCCTATAGCCCCCTACTGCCTAGTATAAGTGGATCTGTATGACCGTAGTAAACATGCGCAATCGGAGCTCACATGTTAAATTGGTCGTTTCTCATGTGACTTTGTAAGCCATTGGCAATATTTAAATTCCATAAGTAACTCTATTCTACGATACGTTTCGACATTGAGTTTTCAATAGTTTCTTTAAGTTAATTTACATTTGGATGAGATTTGTAATCATATTTCCTCGCGATAGTGAGGGGAAAAAAGTTGTATTACACTTGGCGGCAAAGTTTGTTCAACTCTCGTGCCTTGAGACCTTCGCAATGCTCAAGATTCCAGTTTTTAAACCACTCGCTACGCTCGTGGCTCAATTTTGGAATCTTTCGCTAGCTCAGGTCTCAATATTGGCACGACAGTTAAACAACAACTTTGCCCCCTTGTATAATACATAACTATTTTTCATATTTACCAACTTAAGTTTCAGTATACGAGTAGGTATTTTTCCCCTCACTAGCTCGTAAAGCGCTCGTTTATCGTTTAATACGAGCGGGTAAAAACGCTTTTTACACACTTGTGAATAAAGAAATTTGACATTGCTCTAATTCCTATGGCCCCCTACTGCCTAGTATAAGTGGATCTATATGACCGTAGTAAACATGCGCAATCGGAGCTCATATGTTAAATTGGTCGTTCTCATAGGTGATTCGCAATGCTCAAGATTCCAGTTTTTGAACCACTCGCTACGCTCGTGGCTCAATTTTGGAATCTTTCGCTAGCTCAGGTCTCAATATTGGCACGACAGTTAAACAACAACTTTGCCCCCTTGTATAATAAATAACTATTATTTTACTCTGGTCATGTTCCGCAACTCGACATCAATCGTGCCCATTTTGCGTGGTTTCAACGCTGACCCAATACTTGATAAGGAACTTCTAATACCTACACCCTTGAATTTCTTCGCTGATGTCATACAGGTTTCCTCACTATGTTTTCCTTCGCCGCAAAGCACTTGTGAATGTCCAGCGTAGGTATCTAAAATGCAGGTGACTTTCTTTTCCAATGAGTGTTTGAAACCTAAAGAGTGTTTTTTAGGGATTCCCCCATTCCTATCGACACTTTCGCATTTTTCGCAAGCAACTCACACATGCATAATAAGACAAAACATGCACTCACCTATAAATAATATTTAAAGTCTACCCAATAGATGTAGGTAAGTATAAGTATGAAGGTAAATAATTTAGTCTTATTTAAGCTAGCGATAAAAGTTTCTCGTCATTCAGCTAGTTTCAAGCCTCGCTAAATGAAAAGGGACTCGCTTTACACACTTTACCACGAGTTACGATATTGTCGCTTTCGACTGAGTTATTCACAGTTGTCTCGAACCCAAACCGAAAATATACATCTCTATATCTCAAATGTCATGGTGTGATGACCAGGTCCTGCGCCACTCGCATCCAGTAGACTCCTGCGACCTTCACCAAGTCATAAATCCACGTTATGGGGGCCTACCCACTCTGCGCTTTCCGGTACGCGGTCACCACTCGAAAACTTTTCAACGCCCATCAGTTCTCATGCAATGTGCCTCGCCCACTGCCACTTCAGTTTAGCTATTCGGAGAGCTATATCGGTTACTTTAGCTCTGCTGCGGATGGTTTCATTTCTGATACGTTCTCGCAGAGAGACTCCTAGCATAGTCCTCTCCATTGCCCTTTGGGTGGTTTTAAGCCTTCTTATGAGGCCCATTGCAAGCGACCATGTTTCAGCACCGTAGGTATGTCATAACTAGCAACACACACTAATCGAAGACTTTCGTCTTTAAGTACTGCGGAATATTGGACGAAAGGATGTTTATTACATACGATTGCAAACCCTCATGCAAAGCGTGGCGATTATGGTATAAACCCCTAATGGTAAAATGTGTGTGAATGTCCCATGATGTTTATTTAGTACAGGCACGGCACAGAAAACATATTAGTACAAATAAAATAAAATAAAATAAAATAAACAGTACAGGACCACGATCTACTAATACAATTCAGTTTAGATCTAATCTGAATCACGATGTATCAGTTCCATAACATCCCATCACATTATCAGCCTTTATTAGTCCACTGCTGGACGTAAGCCTCTCCTATTAACTATGCGTATAGTATAGACGCATTAGGAGGTAAATGCCCATAATCGCCACACCGGGCAAGCGGATTGGCGACCGCAGTAATGTGTCCACTATGATGACGCTGCTGCCCATCATCAATCTTGTAGAATGGTCAGTGACACTTTTATCCTTTAGTCGACTCTTACGACACCCGCAGGAGGAGTTGGGGTGGTGACAAATGTATTCTTACTGCCGTCACCACACGGCACCATAGGATCAGTTCCATAGGATTACTGTAAAACAGCCAAACCTAACCATTTAGGACTTTAGGAGATCATGGTAAACGCCCAGGTATCTACCTATTCACTAGCACTCGTGATAGGGGCACGCAGCGGCAAGTAAAATTGGACATACGAGTAACATACATAGCAGATTTATACGTACGTCTAACGGAAATGGAACATATCTGCAGCCGTCAGTTGCTTCCGTTCATTTCATTCCATTTATAAATGGAACTGTCAATCCGCCATGTTTATTCTGTAACGGGTTTTTTAGTTTTAGTCCTGGTTTTAGAAATTGGATCACGTGTAACGTTTAGCGTGTATTCGCGCTTTGAGCAAGTATCATCATCATCATCATCATCATCATCATCATCAGCCTATGATAGTCCACTGCTGGACGTAGGCCTCTCGTGTTAGTTATGCGTATAGATAGACGCATTAGGAGGTAAATGCCCATAATCGCCACGCTGGGCAAGCGGATTGGCGATCGCAGTAATGTGTGACGTGTGATGATGCTGCCGCCCATCATCAATAAATACTGATGATGGGCAGCAGCGTCAAATAATGGTCAGTGACACTTCAATCCTTTAGTCGACTTATACCTTGAGTAAGTATACCATACAAAATGTATTTGGCCACTTTGACTGGTAGATAGCTACAATAGTACATTGTGCATCAAGGGAGGTAAGTACGGAATTACTAACGAGAGTGTTAGAAGCCCGACACCGCAGGCGGAGGGCTTTTAATGACTCGAGTTAGTATTCCGCTTACGGACCGTGATGCATACAATGTTTTTCATCACACTTTCGTCAAAAAAATCAATTTTAACAAAAAATATTATTCTATGATGTACTGACATTACTATTACTCCCTAGGGAATTTCACTTTTCTATTACTCCCGCTACGCATGCAAGCAATGGCGCGCTTAGACAGCAAGTGTGAAAATGACACTGATTGTTCAACCAATTGGAATCCTAGGCCACTCAGGAAGTTCAGGAACTACTCGTATTTCAAAGTGACATCACAAATCCGATTGTAAGAAATTTCTTACTACTCTTTATTTTTACATGGTTCTAGAAGTGGACTAGCCACTTGCTTTGTATTTGACAAGAACTCTTATTTTACATACAAATATGTAGTCGCTTCGTAGACATTGCAAGCCTTAATGAGGGTTTTTCAGAAACTTTGTCTAAATTCTCCTATAGCTTCGTTTTTAAATGTTTTGTATGAGTTAATAAAATTATATAAAAAAATAAAATTACCTTCTAGTTCGTTTCTCATATTTATAGTTAGTATAGTCAGTTTCTATTGGGGGCTAGATAATTGTGTTTCTTAGCGGGATCTTACGGCTAAGTACTTCAGTAAGTAGCGCCAACTAGTGGCATACGTTTTCGAGAAAACCTTCATTGAGCTTAACGTAATAGGTCGATTTGTGTAATTCTGAAAAAGTTTATACCTACATTTCGATCACGTCTTCGATTTTGATAAAAATGGGTAGGCTGGTAGAGTCAATGATTCTGAGCAAGATCCACCACCTTTCTCAATATTTCCTAGGAAGTTTGTGTACTTAGACTTTTCCTTTTTTGTTACCAGATTCCTACATATTTTTTGTAACAAAAATGGAACAATTTAGGACATTTTTGGAAATGTGATGCATCATTGACTGCATAGCGTAGCAATTTTTATCAATGTGGAAGGTGTTACGAATGTAGGTACAGTCAAGCGCAAAAATAAGTATCGAAAGAATCCGCTCATAAATATGTTACGACGTTCTTATTACACAGAATTAGAGTGCACTGGGACATATTTTTGAACATTTTTGGGTACAGCTTATTTTGTCTTTGACTGTACAAAATTTTTGAAAAATGCTCAAAATATTGTTTGATTAAGTATTTCAGTCTTATCAATAATATTGATAAGACTGAAATACTACATATACTAGTACATATTAATAAATTATATAATAGTACATATTATGTACCTAAGTATTAGGGTGCGGCTCCACTGACGCGAAGCGGAGCGGAGCTGTGCAAAATTGACCAATTACATTCTTCAAATTCGAATTCGAAACACTGTGATGTGGTCCCATTGGCCGAGCTCCCACAGCTCCGCTCCGCTCCGCGTCATGGGGCCGCACCCTAAGACGGAAATCAACACACAATACTTATCAACTTGCTGAGTTAGGAGCCGTTTATGAATAAAGAGATTTCGTTCTCACTCCCATTCGCAACAATACGTCAGTATAAGCGAGAAGGATTGAAAGTAAGTCTCCGTTAAACTCACGGCGCCAGCTCATGGTAACCCCACTAATCTCGCTGTTTACAGCTGATGCTTTCAATGTGGTTTCAATTGACTTGCGCTTAACACAATTAGCAATATAAACAGCTTACGAGAACCTTATTCCTAAGGAATAAAGTACATTTCGTAACATAAACATATGATGCACCACCTGAGTCGGCAGCATGATTAAGCGTTTCTACCGCAGATGACGTAACGCAAATGGGATAATTAGTGGTTTTGGAGGTGCAGGCCACGCGAACACAAACGTACAGGATACACCCCATCGGTTATAAATATATCATGGGATAGGACAAGCAATTTGCGTGTACTCATTTCAGAAAGATTTCACAATGAAGAGCGGAGTCACTAAACTTTCGTGAGTCATAATTAATAGTCTAATATAATAAACTCACGCGTATTGGATATAGTCACTACGTGCGACATGTTTCGGAGAGCCTAGGTCTCCATTATCGAGCACTGAGCCTGCGTTCACGACTCGCGACTCGTCATGTCGCGCGTAGTGACTACGAGGCAGGACTACGTAAAAATAGTATACATGTGAGTTTAATCGTTTAAATTACATTTTCGTTTCTTATAAATACGTACAAGGTGCCCGCGCGGCGAGGATTCCGCATAATTTTAACAGTGTCTCCAGTCTGTCTGTAGTGGAAAGGAAACTATCGGATATAGCGAATTAAAAAAATTATGACTGGACATGGCCAACATTTATTTTAATTTGCCACATTTTTTGCCACTGTACTCTGTCTAACCATCGCTGTCAGTTGAAAAAGCAAAAAAGAGCGCGAAAAATTGACTCCAACTGAAAATATGAATGCCCTTATTTACTGACAGCAATTGTTGCGCAGAGTATAGACAAATTATTTTTTGTAAATTGTAGGGTAGCTGTCTAGGAGGATCTAGTAAAATAATACTAAATTCTCCAAGGGGTACAATAAGGAATGAGATTGTGAATTCACGGGTGATTTTATTTAGAGCTCAAACAACCTACCTACAATATTGACATTGACACCTCATTGACACTATTGACTTGACAGTGACATTGACGTTTGTTTTCATGTATGAATGCGACTGCGAAGATTGCCGCCTTTTCGTTTCTATTCCTGCTTTGTTTTCTATTTTGGCGCCGTATATGCAATTTATTCTGACCTTTGTGACACGTAACACGACACATTTTCATATGTCACATAGTTAAAATTGTTATTTT
>JALPQI010024208.1:0-14664 GCA_025490895.1 Thaumatotibia leucotreta | reverse complement strand
ACTCTGTTCTGGGCGTCATATCGAATTGCAGCAAGTTCGCGGGCGGCGTGGCTGTCTCTCGGGCTAGGACTACGTTGGATATGTATATTGGTACGTTAAGCCTTACATGACAACTTGAGGATGAACCCCCTTATTCATAAACGTCTGCTAACTTAGCAGGCCGCTAAGTATTGTTCGTCCCTTTCGGGCTTATCAATATGTCTGCTACTAAGCGGCTTTTTACTTAGGAGACGTTTATGAATAAGTTCTCTTAGTTGCACTCAGAGAAGAACGAATGAGGAAGTATTGGACATGATAGTGGAGAAGAGATTTCTAATGAAGATAATTGAGAACAGAAGAGGAAATTTCTTGGGACACCGGTTACAACATGACAATTATATTAAAACTGTTAATGAAGGAAAATTCGAGAGAAGAACGAATGAGGAAGTATCGGATATGATAGGGGATAAGAAATTCTTATGAAGACGATTGAGAACAGACGACGAAATAAATTGGGACACCTGTTACGACATGAAAATTATATGAAATTGAAACTGTAATTGAAGGAAAAGTGGAAGGGAAGAGGGACCGAGGGAGACCAAGGCGAGCATTTTTGTACCAAGTCAAGGAGAAGATTGATGTGTTCTCGTACCAGGAGCTCAAAACATTAGCGGAGCAACGTACAGAATTGCGTTTACTCTACCGATAAGAACCTGGCTCTGTAAGTGATCTGGGACCGTAGACTTGCATCTTATCTCCGAGAATCGTGCACCGATGTTAATTTTTAGGGTTTCGTAGTAAACTAGAAACCCTTATAGTTTCGCCATGTCCATCTGTCCGTCAGTCTGTTTGTCTGTCTGCAGCATAGCTTCTGCGGTATTCATTAATATTCAAGTTAAAACTAGTCTGCATTTTTTCAATACAGATGGTGCTTCTTTTACGCGCTAGTGCAGGAAGTGGTTTATTTTATCTCAGGTCATAAATCTGGCACCCTAGTGAAAAGGGGTATAAGTCGAATTTTGGCCAAATTGAGTTAAGTATACCAAAAAATTTCAAAAAAAAAATGGCATCTGTTGGTGTAAAAGGATCTAAGATATCACGTAAATTGACAGAGTTACGGTCGTGTAATATGGTATAACTAACACAAAGGACCCTGCATTGTCAGGTATAAGTTGAAATAAATTCTTACTAACAAAAAAAGTATATCGTTGTAAAGTTACAAAAGGTATTAGTGTAGCTAAGTTTTACGCGTTTGGATTTTTGTTGTGTGTAACGCTATAACTACTCATATTCTCTTGATGGTCACTCGGATAATGAGGATCCATGTGTATTTAAATCACTTTACACGAATAATAAAAACATTTTTTGAGATACAATTCGACATAAATCCATATTCACGAATAAAATTATGTTGTTACGGGTACAAGTCGACTTTAATCACTTAGAATTACAGTTTTTTACATGTGATACAATCTATTTGCGGGAATTATATCCGTTTGCACTAAATTAAAAAGTATTACTTGACATTTAGCACCAGTAAATTGACGGATTTGTACTAAGTTGTACCGTTTTAAACTAAGTTTCGTTATATGTACGCAATATTTAAAAAAGTGTTAATTTTTAAAATTTAATTTACTTAGTGGTTAATGATTTTCTTAAAGTGTGATTGTATTTTTTTTTAAATTCAATCTGTTAAATTCTGCTGCTTATTTGTTAAAACCTATGTTAGTAATATTAGTTTGTGTTGACAGTTTTAACTGACCTAACGCAATTTTTTTTTTTAATTTGTAGTAACAATTTTACTTAATGATCTAGGTAAAATAGAAAGCGCGCTATAATAGCCTTGTACGAGTATTTGCTGATGTTCTATGGCTGTTGCTATATCTATACTACTCCAGAAACATGTGATTAGAACAATTTCAAAACAGCCACCCGGAAACCATGCCTGGCCACTTTTTACGAATGCTAACATAATGAAAACAATATTGTCACAATATTTTTTTTAATTGTCTACTAATGAAATTAATAAAGTTAATGTATAATTAACACAATAATTCAAGTTGATCGTACCTATATTTTACCTATACAACTTTTATAAGAATTATAATCGATAGAACATAATAGTGACAGGCTTTTTATACTCTTCGATTAAAGTCTGTTTATTAAGATTCCGTACAGAGTACTGCAATGCAACGTCACTATTTTTATCCGAAACAACTGAAATAACTTCTTTACACACTAGTGCGAGGAGTCGTTTATATCTTGCCTGGTTGAAAACTTCGGAAGGTCATCTGTACTGAAAAATGTCGTACGATACACATGCAAAAATGAAATTCGTAAATCGTGTCGATTTAAAACACTCCCTTCTGTCGTGATTAGCTTTATTTATGCTTATTTCGAACTTATTTTTTTTCACAGTTGTATCGTAATGTACAGTATTACGATAGGATATATACAATAGTTTTTTTAATAATATATCGATTTTCAATAGTATGTTATTTTAGGTGACTCGATAAGATACAAAATTGCCATTCAGGCGTTACGGAACGTAACTACCTAACTGCGCGCACGACATCCAGGGCATAAAGTTATAATTCGGACAGTAGGACTATCTGTACTATTTAGGTTTTTTGTTGAGTACCGTGTTAGCAAAAGAAGGCATGAGAAAAAAATTATTATGACACGATTTTGATAATAATAAATAAATGCTACATTATGGTATTTTTTGGTACTATGAAATTTAAAAACATTTCATTTTTCGATGCGTTGTGTTTTGGCTGTTGAAAAGAACTAATATTTTTTTAATTCAAGGAAATAATTTTTAATGATAAATGAAAAAAAGAAATATTTTTATTGTAGCTTATTTCATAGAATTTGCATACAATTGAATAAAGTGATTAACATAAATATTGTTATTCCTTTATTACACGTTGCTAACATTTTGTGCACAATGGTATAAGTCGGTTTTTTTGGGATTATATTGTATACGTACATGCTATGCCATTAAAATTAATTTCGCAAACAAACTTAGCTAAATTTTTATCGTAAAAGTACATCTCAAAAAGAATTATTATAAAATAAGTTAAATGTATACCCGTTTTCACTAATGTCCAATATATGTGAAAAGGGGTACTAATTTGGTTATATTTCTAAATAGCATTTATTTCAGCGGGTACAAGTCAATTTTTTTTTAAACTATTGGTTTTAGCCATAAACCAATGACGGCATGTGAAAGAGCGCATTGTATTTACTCAAAGTACATTTAAAGTTATTCTAATTCTTTAGCCATTTCGGCACAGTAATTTTGAATAATTTCGCCAATCGTTTTTTGGCTCTCCTGTAAAGTGGCAAATTTCGATTTATACCCCTTTTCACTAGGGTGCCAGAAATATCGGTAGGCCATCTATCCTACGATACACATGCGAAAAGAACATTCTTACCCCTTTCGATTTAGTACGCGAAAAACAATTAAATCGAAACGAGGGGCGATAAATTAAAACATTACCGAAGTTTTGACCTCGTAAAAAAATAACCACTTTTAGCACTGGTGCGTAAACAAAGTACCATGCGTAGCCGCACCATGAATTGGAAAGTAAAGGATACGTTAGGTTTTACTTCATACGTAATGCATTCTATCGCGCTCGCACTAACGTGTTGGAGCGAGCGCGATGGCCTCCTGTTCGTGTCGAAAACCTAACGTTACCGATACTTGCAAAGTCATGGTATTGCTGTACAGCTTGGCAAAAAGGAGTAGAAATTAAAAAGTAGCAATATCGTAGTGTCGTTCCTTTCAAATCAATATGCGTGACCACTTTTTAATTTCTACTCTTTTTTGCCAGGCTGTACGGAAATATTTATTTTCATTTATTGCGTTTACAGCGGTGGTGATTGAGACGTTCAACGCGACATCTTTCACAGCCATGAGGTCGATCTCATCAAAACTGGTGTCGGGTGATGAATTAGGTTATATTACTTATTTTAAACATTTTTTTTATTAGTTATAATATAAATACAAATATAAAAGTACAAATACAAAATATTTAGTTAATAAATAATTCGATTTGTGTTTTCACAATTACTTCAATATATTTATTAGGTTGGTTTTCATAGCTCAGTTGGAAATAGCCCTGTCTGTAAAGCTGATGATATTACAAGGAAGTACCTACCGATTAACTATCAATGAATAAAAACACTAAATTACAGCGATCGGAATTATCTATGCTGCAAAGCTTGAATAAAACTTCAACAACATGACATAATGACATAATTATAGGAACACTAAAGTAAAAAAAAAATATTATTGAAAAATCTGTATCTAATTTTATTGCCTATCTAGAAATTTTGAACTTACAATGTTTGGGTATGTAGGTAATATATTATAGATATGTATATTTTATGGATGTATGTGCTCTTTCATGTCCACTGCAAGGTGCAGAATTTTAATAAAACTTTGACAAGTTTTATTAAAAAAAGTTTTACTGTCACTACTAATTATAATTATAAGTAGGGACCTAAAATGTCATGCTTTGTAAACATTTCAGGTAAAATGATATCAGTATTCAACCTCACTGAGGTACTGTCATCCATGGTATTCGGTCCCATCTACTCATGGATGTATCGAGAAACCATGGCCATCGATGCAGGGGTGGTGTACTACGTGAGTGCGGCGCTGAGTGTACCTCCAGTTTTCATTTTCGTGTAAGTTTAAAAGAGCTGGAAGAACTTCCACCCTGGAAGGGGTGTAGGTGAAATGTATATAATGATCATCAAACACCGGTTTCGCGGGGGCAAAAATGTACCAGTGCTAGTGATTCATTAAATATCGACTTAGTTTATCGATATCCATAAAAATATTTTCTTAACCATCTTTATCATGGTAACTAAACTAATGGCTAAGTTGGAATACGTTTAACTATGTGCAAACCTCTTTCATTCATAACTATACTTATCGAAACTGTAAACAACCGATATCTGACGTTGACTGTGTCGAGTCACTTTTGACAACCATTGAATCGTTGAATAATTCATCTAGTACAACAATATTATTTTGCATTCCGATCTATTAAATCTACCTTTTTGTTTCTTAAGGCGGCTAAAAATGACACGCAAGAAAAAAGTATCCGGAAAAGAAACAGAACTGAGTCATAAAACAGAAATTCATCAAAACTATAAATTGTTTGAATTTGCTCCAATTACTACAGTTGACCTAAAAAGTTGGCTAAAATGGATATTATCACCCAGGCGACGAAGATTAAAGTTTGAAAATGTAGAAAACATTTTGATTGTATATTATGAAAATTATATTAAATTATATTATATTATGTTGTATATTAAGATAATTAATTCCTCAAAAAGTTTATTTTTGTGTATATAGTTTCCTTCTTCATTCAAATTCTTGAAATTACACAACGGTTGTACGACATTTTTATCGATATCAAACAATAAAATTAGTTTAATGTGTCCTCGCACTATTAAACGTCAGTACAGATTTGCCCCCGCGAAACCGGTGTTTGATGATCATGTATTTGTTTACCCTTTTAGAGTGAAATAAATAGCTATTAAAATTATTATAAATATTGGACGTCATATGCCAAAGAAAAAACGACTAAAATCACCAACGTCCGAGGTGACAACTGGAAAAAGAATAAAAGTACAAAGCATAAATCTAGTTAATAAATAATTTGATTTTTGTTTTTACAACTAATATTTTAGTTCCATAAATGGTACTTTAATCAATAATTCAAACATGGTTAAGACTACTTAATATTTATTTAACCCTTAAATTGGACACAAGGCACATATTTTTCAACACAATTTTTGTATTTTTTTAATTGCCAATTTATGGGTTAAAGTAGGCTTTGACAAACTGCTTTGAGAATGTGGTGAAGGGATATGAAGGGTCCACGGAAAAAATCATGTCCAGTACTTAAAAAAATCAGGGCAAATTCACACCTCATTCTGATAAAAGTAAGGTAGTTTTCCCTTCTGTAATTTGAATTGACTAGACATGTTCTTTCCGTGGCCCCTTCATATGTACTCTGATACAACCTTGTGGTAGCAAATCTTATAATATTTTTTCCCCGAATAAAATTTGAAAAATAAAATGGACTCAACGGGTAAAATGAAATGTGGATGCTATAAGCAATCACTGTTACATTTTTTGCTTTTCGTTGTATTCGCTTGGACTGACGTTTTGTATATATTATGTATAGACGCAAATTTAGTTTTTATGATAAACTAGGGCATTTACAAGGATCACATTGTTTTCTGAACTACGGCAACATTTTATTATAACCTCGTCTTGGCCTTCATACAAGTTTGAGCTATTGAAATTTAAACCTAATAAGTTTGAAAATATAGTCGCTTTTCTTTTGCTTAAAAAAAACCTAATATGTCCTTTATAAATCACATTGGGCAGGACGAGGATAAATATGCAAATCATTTGCTACGTCACCACTTAGGCCGTAATCATTATAAATCCGCTACCGAACATTGTCTAAGATAAGGTAAAAGCCTGCAACATGACATTGCCAGATTTCACTTCTAAAATTAGCGAGGAGTTAAGCCCATGCATGAAAAAGAAATCTGTGATCTAAGGGCTTTATTACACTTGCGATTCGCAAGCGAGTTTAAAGCGAAGCAAACGAGAAAGAAAAGAGACGAAAATATTAACACTTTCATTGCGGTCGAGTGCTACGCGCTACGCTCGTAGTCGATCCCGTGATTTTTCCGCTTTGTAGCGAAAATGGACCTCCCACAGAGAACTTTACTCCCCTCGGGAGTTCCCCGCGCTCAAAGTCGTAATATCGTCCTATTACTGCAAATACCAGCTATGTGCACGTATTATGTTATTCTATAATGAATTTAACTATCATGATAATTAAATTGATTCAACCTAAACCTAATTTGTGCAGATTCACAGTAATAATAGGACGATATGTGATGGACACCTTTTCCGTCAAGCGTTAACGAATCGGGGCGGTTTAGATCTGTAGCTTCTTTTCAGTTTTTTTTTTTAGATTTGATTTTATTTAAGTTTACACTTTAAAATTACTTTTAACCGTCGTGAATTTTCTTGCGTGCCCGTGTTGCCACCAATACAAAATTACACCACGCAGATTATAGCTTGCATTTGATGGGACTAAGTTTTACATCATAAAAAGCAAATCAGACCTTGTTCTTGTTCATCAGACTCTGGCAAGGTTAGCTAGATATTGACTGTCTGATATATCAGACTACGGTGATTAAAAGGTTAATAATTTGCTTTTCAGTTTTTACTTGTGGTCAATATAATTTATTACTGCTCGCCTAGGCTGTTCTGCTCTCCGTACATCATCATCATCATCAGCCTATGATAGTCCACTGCTGGACGTAAGTCTCTCCTATTCACTATGCGATGCGTATAGACGCAGACGCATTAGGAGGTGAATGCCCATAATCGCCACGCTGTACAAGCGGATTGGCGATCGCTGCAATGTGTCCACTATGATGACGCTGCTGCCCATCATCAATCTTTTATCAAATAGTGGTCAGTGATACTTCAATCCCTTAGTCGACTCTTACGACACCCGCAGGAGGAGTTGGGGTGCGTGTATCGTGTATTCTTAATGCCGTCACCACACGGCTGAACATCCCGTACATCCCGTAGGCTTAAACTTTTCATTCCTCCCCATCGCACTGGTTTCGTGGCCAATTCCTTCACTCTCCAGACCATACATCTTTGGAATGAACTTCCACTCAACGTCAGAAAGGCAAAGATTAAGTTCACCTTCAAGCGCATGTTACGCAAGGATTTATCTGACAAATTGCGTGATTGATTGCATTGTATTTCTTTGTTGGTACCTAAATAAACATTATTTTTATTATACATGTATATAGGTATATCATGTATATAAAGTTATATATTAGTATATTATAAAAAGTACTTGTGTATATAGTATTGGATACATCTTTAAGTACATATATATTTTCTTTTTTTTTCGAATACTAAAGCCTGCACCACACAAACCTTTCTTTTTGCCCATGGTTGACTAGTAGGGAATGCCTTAAGGCATTAAGTCCGCCATTTGTACTTTATTATTGTGCAATAAAGTTTAAATAAGTAAAAAAATATTAGTGTCAAGTAATAAGATTCATTTATTAGGAGGAAAAATACAATAATATGGAAATGAGACCACATTTGAAGTTCAGTAGAAACCTTCATTTAGTTTGTCATTTATTTTTTTGCAGGTGGTTTTTCGTGCAGCACAGGAAAAGTGTACGAGAAGACAGAAAAAATAAAACGACTATCCAAGTTGTAGATTTAGGTCAAGAAACACCTGAAATAAAGGTTTAGTCCTTAAAGCTGTTTTATTTTTTTTAATAAATCGTCCCGAAAATTGTATATATTTTGAACAGGTAAAATTATCAGTGAAGAAGAAAAACTAATGCAATTATTATTACCTTATTACCATAATTATATTCTTATGTTTATTTGATCAATTAAAGAAGTCCTTTTATTAAATAAGATTTCTCAGAAGTTAGTAAACAAACTTTTTGATAAGTAAGATAAATACTAAGATGAATGTACAGTTAACCAATCGACTGCCTATACCACTCGGGAACCTTGTCGAAGTGACACCAGAAATCAGATTGTAAGAAATGTTTTACTCTTTGCCATTTAGACAGAGTCCTAGAGAATGTAGAGTCGCTGACATAGTCACACCTTAATGATAGAAGTGACAGATGGGTGGCATTTGTATTTGTCACCACCCCAACTTTTCCCGTGGGTGTCTTGAGAGTCGACTAAGAGATTGAAGTGTCGCTGACCATTCAAAGAAAATTGATAATGGTTCCATCATCATCAACCTATGATAGTCCACAGCTTGGACGTAGGCTTCTCATATTAACTATGCGTATAAGACGCATTAGGAGGTAAATGCCCATAAACGCCACGCTGGGCAATGTAATGTGTCTACTATGATGACGCTGTTGCCCATCATTAATATTTTGTCAAATAATGGTTAGTGACACTTCGATCCCTTAGTCGACTCTTACGACACCCGAAGGAGGAGTTGGGGTGGTGACAAATGTATTCTTACTGCCGTCACCACACGGCCAATGGTTCCATGCTAAAATAATATTTGCTGGACCAGGTACTATCCTGAGCGAGAATCGCAGCCCCTATCCCTAAGTCGGGGACCCAAGTCCCTAATAAAATCTTTGGCCTCCGCACCCCATGACCCTGCAGGCTCCACAGCAATTGTTATGAAATCATTCGTTGATTCCAAGGCAGAATACTTCGAATGCTTTTACCTAGCTGCGTATTCTGCAGCCTATCCAGCAGATCTTGTGGTATGGCCCAGATGGGAAAGGGCAACTTTATATTCGTTAACAAAAATTCAGGAACTTTACCGAACATTTGGTATGGCATGCGACTTTGATGGTTTTTGGAAATGATGACGTGAAAAGGTATTGCATAGATTGCTAAGTCATTATCATCTGCACAAACTGAGAGTAAGCGGTTACAAAGGAATATAAAATGGCATTCGAGTTTATCAAATTGAACTAATGTGGATTTCATTTGAAGAACATTGTAATCAAAATAGATGTCATCTATCATTTATTCAATAAACATTTGTCAAAGATGTTGCGCCGAAATATGCGACGTCCATGTTATATATGGATATAACAAATGCCCAAAAATGCCCCCAAAACCAATTGTTCAATTGTGCCATGATGGGCAGGACATAGCGCTTTTCTTAACACCTCGCATATTTCGGCGCAACATCTTTGACAAATGTTTATTGAATAAATGAACGACCATTCGCAGGTAATGGATTATTCCTTAACATCGATAAGTCGATAACTTAGTTTGGTCAATCCCTCTAACAATTAGATTTTTGCTATGAAAATTCCGCTCCTTGCTTATAATGTTGGAACGAGTGAGCTGCGAGCGATGTTAAATTGAAATCAGTATGTGAGTTACTAATGCAGCTTCAGATAATACCGCCAATCTCATGTAATAAACGATGTTTGTATAATCTGATTTCATATCGAGGGCCGTATTAGCTGCATTTGACTACAAGGAGCTATGTAAACACTTCGAGTAAACAGCATTATTTAACTGTCATATAAAATGATGATAACTAACGTACAGTGTGCGCTAATACGTGACGAACATAATGAATACTTTCATACAATGGCCATAGACGAGGAAAAATCAAAGACTGGGGGCCGCTTTTTGACTTTTGGGTGTTTGAATTCGCCCACTTTGGCTATCTTTAAAAAATCCGATGTTATTTTTAAGTGATACATTTTAATAAGTACCTATCGCAAAACACTCTAAATTTGGTATCCAATCACTTTAAAACAATTTTAGTTTACTAAAAATTTCTGAATCTGCAATCTCAAAAATCGCCCCCTTGGTCAATTTTAAAAGTTGCATACCTATTACCTATCTAGAAGTAAAGATTTATAATAGTAGACTTATAATTTGCTGCCACGTTCTGACTACTTCTGACAAGTACCTTTGCAAGTAAAAATTGTACACGTTGCACTATAAACGGTAGAAACGGTACCATCTTAAGTCACCAGGTGAACCATAGTACTTAAAGATTGGTGCCCAGTGCCCACTTCTAGAAAAAAGGGTCAGTTTTCGAGCGATGGGTCGATCATGACATTATGAGGATTACAGGACAATGTAAGGCTAGATTTTCACAGAGCCGGGATCAGAGGCGTAGTCGAAGAGAGGCTTATGCTCAGCAGTGGGCGATAACTGGTTGCTTTCTGGCGGATACACACACACATTATACGCACACAACGTAACGATTTTAACCATTTTATTGTTGCTGTATTTTAAGCTACAACATGTGAAAGAGCAATGTTTTCTTAACACAAGTCATAATATTTTCAATACATAAAAAGAAACACCAGATGAGAAATTTTAATTTAATAAGTTACTGAATAAGCAAATCGTTTTTTTAATGCACCTACTTAAACAAAACATTAATAGAAGTCGATATTATTGTATTACTATTTTACTTATTGTATCAATAGTTTAGGATAATGATGTGGTAGATATAACATGCACTAAACAAGGTGAGATAATTAGATAATATGTCATTGAAACAATGATTTTTTCCATTATCATTCACATCATCTCTTTACTTACTAGACTGCACGTTGACGAAATCATACATGTAAATAGTAGTCTTTCGCATCCTGTTCGGATCCACAAGAAAACGGTTTTCTTATATTTTCTATCACATGTGAACAAATATTTCAAAATGTATGTTTAAAAAAAACTAAATAGATACGGAACATTCCATATAATACATGTCTTTATAATTAACTTGTCTTTAGTGGATACTAATGACACACATCGGATCTGTTTATAAACATCTGCATTCATCGGCAGAATAGTGTGACATTCACAAAGCCATTCTGTAACTTATAAGTAATAGCTCATTCCAAGTGTTGATAAAATAAAAAATGGATGTATTGTGCTACTTTTGGACACGTTTTCGACGATTGGAGGCTACAAAATGAAATAAAATAGTGATCATGCTGTACGTAAAACAAATGAAGCTTATCTATGTACAAATAGCTTCAAAACATCAGTAAAGCGAAAGTAATTCTACAAGACGAAGCATTGACAGGAAAATGAGTGAACAGAAAACAGTTGTAGAAGAAAAACCTTTAAAAAATAATAAAAATGAGTTCAAAACAAAGAGCCTTTATGAAAAAATATGTTACATCAAATGTAACGTAACTGTTGAGCCAATATTCGCTGGTTTAGTAATAGGATCTATGCTTTCTAGAATAGCGATACAAAATCTTAATTTAGATAAAACCTGCAGAGTTAAAAAGAGTTACGGTGACGTTATTTGCAATGAGCTTATTGAGAAGAAAGGTAATCACACTGAAGAGGAAGGTGAAATACAGAAGATTATATCTCAGATCGAGACTTGGAGAAGCATAATACATACAGCAGTGCCCACGCTGCTTGTTATGTTTATGGGTGCTTGGAGCGACAGGACAGGGAACAGAAAGTTCTGTATTCTCTTACCAGTTGCAGGAGAGTTTATGGTTGCAGTCTGCAATATTCTGAGCACTTACTTTTTCGATGAGATACCTGTAGAAATTACTATGTTCCTTGAAACTTTATTCCCTGCCATCACTGGTGGGTGGGTTATGATGTATCTTGGAGTTTTTAGCTATATCAGTGACATAACTACTTCGGAAAGCAGGACTTTCAGGGTTGGCTTGGTTAATCTTTGCATGACCTGTGGCGTTCTCGTGGGGACCTCTCTGAGTGGATTCTTGCTGAGATTTGGAGGATACTATGGCGTATTTTTTACAACGGGGACCATACAATTAGCTAATGCTGTGTATGGATGCGTATTTTTGAAGAGGAACACGAAACCAGATCACGATGCAAATGAAAAGGTAGGTACATTAAGTACATATCAACAAATCTATGATGTTGTTCGTGTTTGTACTAAAAACTGGTCAAGAGAGAAAGTTTTTAAAATAAAACACCGGCCAAGTGCGAGTCGGACTCGCGCGCGAAGGGTTCCGTACTATTTCAATTTATTATTAAAAAAATTGTCGTGTGGTGACGGCAGTAAGAATACATTTGTCACCACCTCAACTCCTCCTGCGGGTGTCGTAAGAGTCGACTAAGGGATTGAAGTGTCACTGACCACTATTTGATAAAAGATTGATGATGGGCAGCAGCGTTACACATTACTGCGATCAGCAATCCGCTTGCCCAGCGTGGCGATTATGGGCATTTACCTCCTAATGCGTATAGACGCATAGTTAATAGGAGAGGCCTACGTCCTGCAGTGGACTATCATAGGCTGATGATGATTGAAAAAATATAGTTAAATCAACCTACCTCAAAAACTATAAGAGATCATTTAATCAAACCAAAAATGGATGATAGAGTTTATTGATGTGCGTAACATATATATTTTTTTTTAATTTCATATGGCGTAGTTTAAAAAATAGAGGGGGGGGACACATTTTCCTTTGAGAGCTGATATCTCGAAATCGATTTGCTTAAATTAAAATTAGATGTATAAACCTTCATATCATTTTCAAAGACCTTTCTATTAATACCCCACACGCTTATATACAACTGAAAAAAAAAATATATCCCTCAGTTACATGTATGGAGGGCCCCCACCCCAATGTTTTTTTTTACAATTTAGTATGATAATCCTGTAGCGGTTTATACAACACATATTCTTACCAAATTTCGTTGCTGTAGCATTTATAGATTCCGAGAAAATCGACTGTGACAGACGGACAGACGGACAGACGGACAGACGGATAGACGGACAGACGGACAGACGGACATGACGAATCTATAAGGGTTCCGTTTTTGCCATTTTGGCTACGGAACCCTAATAACATCAAGTAGCGAGTAGTTCATAAAGGCGAGTAGTTGATTTCATCATGATTTCTGACAAAATATTATAGGCATAATACTTGTATATGTAGGTACCTATTAATCTAATGTCTCTCAAAGTTCAGAAAAATACTTGTAGTCAAACAGTAAAAGCTTATAATAAAGTGTTATTATAAATAACGTGTGATAAAACAAACATTGTAAAGATGCGAGCTGGTTTTTCCAAAGCAAAATGCTTGAGCTGTTTATTTCTTACACATAGTCTAATTTTGGCGTTTCTGTATACGATACGTGTTATTCTGCTACTATTCAACAACTAAATCATAAGTTTACTACGAAGATGTTTTTACATTTCAGAAAGATCCCTTAACTGCAAAGTATCTTCTAACAATGCAAAAAGAAACAGCCGATGTGGTAATCAGAAAAAGAGAGGGCAACACTAGGTTGAAGATCATTTTAACTCTCATAGTCGTAGCGATGGCTTACGGTCCAAACAGTGGTAAGAATATTATTTATAGTAAATTTCGTATAAATAAAATTAATGAAATGGTTACTGATGACAAGCAAATGGAAGTTTTGATTGAAGATGCCGATGTCTGCTGTGTGTCTGTGCATAAATTAAGCAATCTACTTTGCAAGAAACCGCAACGCAATTCTGAATTTATAGAATTTCTGAAAGCCGCATATTGTAGATTCATATCTCAGTTCGACATTATCAATTCTGCGTACGTTATGTATTAGAAGATCACTCTTTGGTAAAGTAGATGCTGTAGGCAACTATAATTATTACTAAAATCTCAATTGAGAAAAATTAGATCTACATATACCCTTACTCTCTTGGAGACTCGGTGAAAAGTTCTCAGCAGTAAATGCATGGTTCCATTTTTGTTTCATTGTAAGCATGTATACGCAAAAGTGATGCAGTTTATATTGTAAGTATAAATAATAACCATCAGCCAGGCCATCATACGCCTAGATTGATGGTGATTATGATTTAGAGTAGCATTCAAAAGAGCTTGGACTCTAAACTTACCATGCACTCTGTTCTTCAAGTGTTCGTGATAAAGTTCTCTTGAAAAAAATGACCAAAAGTCGTTTACAGTACTTATCACGGTGAGTCGACTTTTTTTGTCTGTTATTGCCATGGTTACGGACTCCTGAGTCACGCTAGTTTTATGCAAAATTACGCTACTTAAATTCCGCAAACATGCGGATAGTCCATGTTTTTAGGTGGTCCATTAAGAAAAGGGCTCATTAACACCAAAAATGCATGTTTACATAGTTTT
>JALPQI010024207.1:0-16223 GCA_025490895.1 Thaumatotibia leucotreta | reverse complement strand
CATGTTTGTGTACCTTATTTTGCCTTTGACTGTACGGGCTCGGTGCTTGATAAGATAATGAACACATAATTACGTAGGCTCTCCGAAACATGTAGCACGTTGTGACTAAATACATGTTAGCTTAACCGTTCAATTATATTTTTAGGTATTATGTCTCACGCTACGAACAAATAAAACATGGAAGCCACACGCCATAATAAATTGCCTTTCAAAAACTGTCCTGAATTATAGTTGACAAGTGTCACCCCCTCTTCTATGCATCACGGTAATGAATTTCAATATCAACCTATAAAAACTTAAACCGCCATTTAAAAATAGTTGTGATTGGTCCATCAAAGTTTTGATTGGCTATATTCTATAAGCATTTTTCAAAGATGTTGCGCCGAAATATGCGCGGTGTTAAGAAAAGCGCTATGTTCTGCCCATCTTGGCAAAATTGAACAATTGTTATTGGGAGCATTTTTGAGCTGGCGTTAGACGTCCATGTTATATAATTATGTTCGCAAGTCTCACAATATACACGGTGGAATTTAATCGGTGAACAGGAACCCATTTTTCTAATTCAGTAATCGATGGCGGTCACGTTTATGTAGTACTTAAGTGGAACCAAGTTTTTTTTTTAGCATAACAAATTTTTATGTTGAAATTAAACTTTAATTAAAATTTATTGTCACCCTACTAATGGTTTAGTCTGAAAAGTTTAATACCTCTTTTCAAACTATCAGCCATGCATCGCTCTTATTTTACATAGGAATAGAGTCTATCGCAAAAATTAATGAGTGGTTATTGCTCATTTATGTTTTAAATTTCTATGGCTGATAGTTTGAAAAGAGGTATTAAACTTTTCAGACTAAACTATTAGTAGGGTGACAATAAATTTTAATTTCAATATAAAAAAAAATTATGCTAAAAAAACTTGGTTCCACTTAAGTACTACATAAACGTGACCGCCATCGATTACTGAATTAGAAAAATGGGTTCCTGTTCACCGATTAAATTCCACCGTGTATTATGTACTGTAAAACTATTTGTCCAAACGCTCCTAACAATGGTCCAAAACTTAATCAAATATCTTCCATTATGTGTAATTGTTATATTAATCATACTATTTATAGGCAAAATCCTCCTCATTAATAATGAAAAAAACATGGACACAACCAAAAACAGAAGATTAGGACTGGCCTGCTACCGCGAACACCGAAGCACACCGAAGTTCGTAAATTTCGGGTATTTTTCTCTGTCACTCTAATGACACCTTCGTTGGAGTGACAGAGACGAATCACCCTGACCCTTATTTCCGAGTTGAAATTGGCCAGGCCTGATGCTTATTTCGGAGTTGAAATTATGGACCATAGTTGGGTGTTTAAACAATAGTTTAAATTCAATTTCTCTCTTTCACGATATTTCTAATGATTTATCCAAAATGAACAGCTTCACTTCAACTATCGTCAGCATTTTCACCGTCTTCAGGCTTATCTTTTTTACAAAACATACTTGTTATGCCAGACCCACACGAGCATAGTACTAAGCCGAGCCCAGCAACGGTGCTTATTAAAGAAAGCCACGTCATAATTTCTCCGCCTTCTGTTTGGTTATCATTGCCTCTCGAACTCCTGCAAACAGCGTCATGCGTCATCATCAGCGATTGGCCAAATGGCCAGTGATGGCGTATTCGCAATAATATGGATACCATTCCAAATTTGATTAATTTCAAGATATTATTTGATTTATTAAACATTCAACCAACTTTGGAGTCATGGTGTCTGCTTATTATTAAAGTCGTCACGTACATAGCGATAATATAGAAGATGTTTCACCACCAACTAAACCAAACCCACCGTCAGACACCCATAGATTTTTTTATAATGGAATCAATCCCGAAATCGCAAAATGAAAATAATTATCTCATAGAAAATTTTAAGATCACCAAAATATATTAAGCAGAAAATTTTTATCGTTCCAATTTTTTTATTTGTTATCATCCAAATTTAAGATTTTCAGTGATACGAAAATTACGAAATACAGTACCTAACAACCGAGAAATTGCATAAAAAATCTCTTAATTAGTAGTTACTAAATACTTAACTATCCATCAAGAACCAATTAACTCAGAATTAGCAGGAGGGTTTTTTTTAGGTTACTTTGTTATCTCCAGAGTGAAAGTTGGTCAGCGTAACCGTCCTTAGTATTTACCCTGTTCACTCCACCACCCAAGAATCATCCAGTATAATAAAATATATGTATTTGAACACTTACTCCGGCAGAAGGTCTAAAATGCCATTGTACACGTCATGCATGACTTGTCGCCCAGATATGAAATCGTTGTGTCCAAAATATGGTCTTTGGACTTTCCTAATTGTAGCATTAGGCATTTTCTTTAGTATTTCTTTAATGTCATATTCATCTACCATCTCGTCGGTCTGTGCATAGATTATTTGAGTAAGAACTGTTACTAAACTTATATTATATTCAGGAGGATATGCTCCAGTACCATAGATTTTGTCGTTTTCTATGCCATAGTTGAAACGCCGAAAGTATCTATCTTTGACGTTTTGTGCCCAATGGACTAAAGTCTTGACAGAACCACCCCTCGTAGCTATTTTAGAATTATTGTAAGTCGTTATGCCCTGTGGATAACATACGATAACATTAGCGGGGATAAAATAAGTAAGTGGGCTTTATGTCGGAGGACTGATATTATTCAAATAAGAATTCTGAATATTATTTGTTTGGAATAGAAAAAGCTACAAAAACAATCAACGCTGTAAAAGCGATTGCTCGTAAAAAATTAAAAAGGATGGTACAGCCACGGCAGACTATTCTTCTCAACTGCCGTGTTCCCAGATGAGGAAGAAATAATTACAAGATAACAATATAATATCATGAATGTGGCAGGTAATAATACAAAATGAAATAGCTGAAATGCTAACTTGTAGGGGGAAAGCGTTATGAATGGAACAAGTGTTGAAACGGACAAATTCAATTTAGCGTTATAGGAACCAAGTAGTAGATTTTTATTTTCTGAATTCTGGCAACACTAATCAGCAGAGCTTACGTCAATATTGTCTATGGATTAGTGTTGTTTTATTTGAGACCATACTGAATTAGTATTGGAATGCCATTTTGCTGAGTGCAAGTCAACTTTACTCCAAATAGACAATTAAAAAATTGGTAATGAAGATTCTAATGCTACAGTAGCTGTTTAATTTAATACCAAACAGGCTGTACGCTCGTTTTGCACCGCTGTAATATCACTTCGGTTGTTATATTCTTACCATGGTCTCCTCTATTCCCAAATCCGTACAAAGTTTTTCATATTTTTTCACACCAAAGCAGTTTGTGGTGAGAAACTGCACATTTTTTTGATCATAGTCATACGGAAATATTTCATAAGTGCCAGCGTCTTTGAGATCTTTCTGTAAAGTTCAAGTACACATTAAAAACCGGCCAAGAGCATGTTGGGCGATGCTCAGTATAGGGTTTCATAGTTATTAAAAATCGGCTGGCCTAAGTTTGAAATAATTTATTTTAAGGTATTCTGATTGATTCATATTTTGGACGAAACCCGATTTACCCGAAAAAAAAAATATTCTACCACTTTACCGGCGTGATTAATATGTATACCTGTACCAAATTGCAAATGTCTAGTACTAACGGCCACTGAGCTATGTTGCGGATAGACAGACATGGCGAAACTATAAGAGTTCCTAGTTTACTACGGAACCCTAAAACGCGGTCTGCCATCTTTAGATTGTATTATTTCTATGTTGAACTACTGCGCATTATTAAAAATACTTAGTATTTTGTTAGATTAGATTACCTATATTGTTCTATAAGTCGTAATTTCCCGCTAATTCTTAAGTTACGTGACGAGCTGTATGTTTTTAAAAACTTTTTAAAATATAAGTACGCATTTTTTATATTAACTACTCAACTCATACTCACATAAAGTATATCCGGAGTATTAAATTGCGTTTTGAGGGCAGCATTGGGAAAATAGTGATGATAAGCAATTGGTGCCATTAAAAACGCCCTATCGAATTTATCGTTGTAGTATGGCAGCAAAGAATTTAAAACTAAAAAGAACGTTCCTCCAAAAGAATGGCCGATGTAATGCAGTTTCTTAAACCCTGACATATGGAGGATGTAGTCAACCGTGGCAGAAAGGTCGAAATAGCCGATTTCAAAGTACGTATAGTTGAAAAATTCCGCTTTGTTTAATTCTGCAGACCATATTTCGTGACCACGGCTATATTTGTTTCCGCGCGCATTGAATAACCACACGTCATATCCTTCGTCCTGGAGTTTATAAGCTGAAAACAAAATAGGTATTATTACGAGTATATAGGCATAATAGGTGAATTTCCGCAACTCAGCATCAAACGTGCCTATTTTGCGTGGTCTTAAAGCTGGAGCCTATTTCTCGAAAGCTTGTAACTTGTAATAAAAGCGGAAATCCTTATCTAATTAATGGTGATAAAGGGGAATCTTCTATTACATTACACTCTTGTATTACAAATTACAAGCTATTGAGGAATGGACCTCTGGTCTAATACTTGGGAATTTCGCATACACCCTTGAATTTCTTCACAGATGTGTACAGGTTTCCTCGCGATGTTTTCCTTTACCACACATCACTTGTGAATATGAATTGATATTTCGTACATCCTCATCTGCGGCTTTAGCACGCAACGCAACTGTTTTTATCGCATTAATGATAAAGACTGAGACAAGAGAGACAAAACTACGCTACATTTATTCCACCATTAGGATCTTGGTAAAGCTCTCGATCTAGAGGACCAATAAAAACACTACACATCGTTGGGATGTTCATATCATTTGATACCTTTCTTGAATTTCCCTAGCGCTTATTAATTCTCGATCACAGTTTACGATACGCAGCAGTAAGCGAGAACGAATTTATGGATGTAAAATTAGCAAAACGTCAGTTTTTAGTTATAGACATGCTTCTACGTAATAGGTTCTGGTAACTATTAAAAAATACGTATAAGTTGGGACCCTATAAACAAAGCGTGAAGAAACATTTCGACGCTTATCTTAAACAACTCGGTATCTCAAAATGTGTGTTTTTTCAGGAGAGAGCTTTAAAAAAAACACAAAAAATAATTACTCATAACTTTTTATTACAAAAACCGATTGGAAATCTTCTTTTAGCCATAGCATCCTTTTTTATTTGAGAATGCGAAATAACAAAAATAAAATTAATAAACCGTATAATCAATACAAAAAAAACTCAAAAAAACACATAACTTAGACTTGTGCCAGCATAAAATCGAGTCGTAACTCAAAATAAGAATTTGTTTATGTGCATTAAAGTCACAATAGAAAAAGTATCAAGATTTTATGTTTTTCTTATGAACAATAGCGGATTATTTGTCATTAAGACAAATATTCTAAAAACATTTATAAATAATAGTAACTTATTTCGTTTTAATGTTTAAATACAATTTTTTATATGGACAATAATGGTCTAAAATGACATGCGTCATAATAATAATAAAACTTTACAGATATTAATGGCATATTTAAGTTTATAAGACAAGATAATGGGTGTAATTTTGAAACTTCTTGTAATTCTTTGGGCTATGTCAGTCACTTTCGTTCTTCAGCGGATCTCGTCATTCCTGATGGGATCTCGCAGAGAAACCCCGAGCATTGCCCTCTCCATCGCTCGTTGAGTGTTCCTGAGCCTCCTAATGAGTCCCATAGTGAACGACCACGTTTCAGATCCGTAAGTAATCACTGGCAACACACACTGGTCGAAGACTTTCGACTTGAGATACTGCGGTATATTGGACGAGAAGATATTGCGTAGTCTCCCGAAGGCCGCCAAACCCAGTCTGATTCGACGATTCCTTCTCGAAGTTGGACTTACCCAGCTGGACAGTTTGTCCCAGGTATACATATTCGTCAACAACTTCGAGTGTAGAGTTTCTAACTTTCACTGGAGTTGGTATCACATGGACGTTCGACATGATCTTCGTTTTGTCGATGTTCATCTTAAGACCAACATCTTCAGAGCCTCTATTGAGACCATCGAGCATAGTACTTAAGTCCTCCATGGTCTCAGCCATGACTACTATATCGTCGGCAAACCGAAGGCAACCGAAGTGATGTACTCGCCATTGATGTTAATGCCAAATCCCCTCCAGTCTAGAACCTTGAAAACATCGTCCAGTGCAGCGGTGAACAATTTAGAAGAGATAACATCTCCTTGTCCTACTCCTCGCTGCAATGGAATTGGTTTCGAGTTCCGGTCCTGAAGGCGAACTGACATATTGGCGTTTTCGTACAGGCACTTCAGCACTTCGATGTACCGGTAGTCTACTTGGCACCGCTGCCGCTGGAGAGACTGTAGTACAGCCCACGTCTCGATCGAATCAAAGGCCTCTTCGTAGTCTACAAACGCTAAGCAGAGGGGCAAGTTATACTCGTCGGTCTTTTGTATAACTTGACGGAGCGTGTATATGTGGTCTACGGTGCTGAAACCTTTTCTGAAACCGGCTTGTTCAGGAGGCTGGAAGTCGTCAAGCCTGCGTGTGAGACGGTTTGTGATGACTAGGGTTAGGATTTTGGTGGCATTTTTTGAACATGGGTCCATATTGGCACTTATATAATTTTTTCTTCGAATATTTTTACTAATACCGTTTTTTACTCATAATCATCATTACTCCGAAAAATTTTTCTCATACTTTTTTTCTTACTAAAAATTATACTTCTACCTACAATGTTCATAACGATTTTTATTTCGAAATTTTATCCTCCTAAAGTCGTCAAGTAGATTAATCTATACTCATAAAGTTATTTGAAATAAATTGTTTATTTATAAACATTTTCCCATTAGGTTCACTCTGTTGTGGTATAATTCTTTTATGAATAACATAAACTATGTAGTCATAATGGGCTTTGTGCAGAAACTGTTGTGGCATACTCAACTTTAGCATATTTCTTTGTGGCAGATTTCGAGTTGTTCGAATATTATTCGAGCATAATTTCGATGCTCCTATTTATGATGAGGCATAATCTGGATGTGCATAAAAAGTATCGGCATCTATAGTTTGTTTTAGCATAACAGAGAAGGAATAATTACAACCTCTCAATATAATCGAGGTAGTAGTAATATTCTATACGTTACTTACTGTGTACTGAGCTGAGTACTTTCTAGGTTGCTAAAAAAAAATAACCTCGAAGACTAAGGCGGGAGCAAAGCTCCCGCCTTAGTCTTCTAACCTAACCTATCCGAGTCGGATCTGCCCCGGAAGGTTTTGTTCGCTCGCTTCGCTCGCTCACTGCAGAAATTTTCACCCCCGCAGCAAATTCTGCCTGACGAAAAAGGCAAGTTTCGAACATGTGGCCATGCCCAAAAAAAAATGCAAATCTAATTTATGTCTTATAACACTCTGCGTAATTAATGATATGCCAAGATAGTTTCGGACAAAATAATATTCGAAATATTGTTATTTAAGCCAAGTGATTTTTCTGTCTCATTAAGTTGATGCCAAAATAGATTATACCAAGTCTGTTATGTCCTAAGCGTTTCGGACAAAAAAAGTTTAGAGGGAACCCGTTTAGTACAGTACCTACTCTGCCACAACCTGATTTGTGCAGGTAGCTAGTTTACAGTAATAGTACGATTTATATTTAATTAAACAAAAATAATTCATACATAAAACCAGTACAGACAAAAATAAATACCTATAACATTAGAATATATAGCATAAAATAAGTAAAGTGAAAAATTATATAAACATAAAAGTTAGTACTAAAAATATGTATGAAAAACAATATTATGAACATAAATAATTCTATGTGATGATGATTATGAACAAAGATTATTCTAAATACCGATCATTATGAAGTTAAATTGTATAAGAAAAATTTTCGGAGTTCCAATAATATAAGTTGCAATTTTATAAATACTTTGGCGCACCCATTTTTTGAACATAGAGCAATGGAGTCGAAGTTACAAACATTTTTAAGTTGAATAAATGATTAACTTATAAAATAATAGCGAAATAGTGTTCATTTCAAGCTGGATTTATCAAGGAATTTAAATAAATAACATGAATTTTATTTTAAATAAACTAGAAAAATATTAATTTTCAATTAAAAATGTTGGTATATGAGAAAATTTATTTATTTAATTTTTAAGGTTCTAGTTCTCTCGAAGACCGTAAATATTATATAATAATCATATGCTATATTACAAAGAATGATTGAATTTCAATTCATAGGTAGTCAAATATTAGAGATGAAATTATTTTATACTTAAAATTAGCGAAACCCTGTGTAAAAGAATATATTTATTTATTATTTCTGATTAATTAATTATTCAATCAATCATTAAAAAATTAAACAACGACTCCACTGTTCTCTGTCCACCTAATGCTACCAAAATTCCTAACCCTAGTGATGACTCTCGAAAACAACTTATAGACATGGCTCAGAAGTGTGATGGGTCTGTAATTCTTCAACAGGGAGTTGTCACCCTTTTTGAAGAACAACACCACCAAACCCCTGCTCCATGCCTTTGGCGTTTTGCCTCTAAAGATGACGGAATCAAACAGCTTTTGAAGGGCCCTAAGGACTGGTTTCCCACCCGCCTTCAGGAATTCGGCTGTTATTCCGTCATCGCCTGGTGCCTTATTGTTTTTAAGTTGTTTGAGAGCCATCCTAATCTCGTACAGGCTGACGTCCGGTATATCTTCGGTATGGTGTCGAGTCAATTTAGCTCGTGGGTCGTTAGCTAAATTAGATATGGGTCTTCGTGTTGATGTGTACAGCTGTCCGTAAAAGCTCTCTATCTCACTCAAAAGCTCAGGTTTGGATGAAACGATCCTACTGTCCCCAGTCTTCAGCTTCGCAAGCCAGCTCTGACCAATAGACAAATCTCTCGCAAAAACCTTAGAGCCTTTGTTCCGGTCAATAGCCTCTTTAATCCGGTTGGTATTAAATTGGCGTATGACGCGGGTGATCGACTTGGAGATTTGTCTATTGAGCCGGGGATATGATGCGGCATCTTCTGGGGATTGTAGAACCATCTCACTCCTTTCCTTCATGAGTTTTAGAGTTGGATCACAGAGCCTCTTATTGCCTTTCTTCCGCTGGGTCTTAAAGAACTTTGACCCAGTGGAATGGACAGCTGCCACAAACCCGTCGTCATACTCATCCACATTCACGTCGCTGGGTAGGCAATCGAAACGATTTTGCGGTTCGAGCTGGAAGCTCTCGGGGTTTTGGAGTTGGATCGGTGCTGGTCGGAGCGTAGACTTTATCAATCGAGATCGCTCTAGCTTGACGCTTATATTTAATATGCCCCGTACAAGGCGGTGATCGCTTCCGGTTTTAACCGCGTTGATCACAGAGACATCATTAAATATAATATATGCTTCTTAGTCGACATGATAAAGTCAATCTCGTTTTTGGTTGCACCATCTGGGCTCATCCAGGTCCACTTCCTGAGTTCTCGCTTCTTGAAGAAGGAGTTCATCATGTAGAGTCCCTCCTTCTCCATAAAACTGGCTAGTAAGTGACCCCGGTGATTACGAGACCCAATCCCAAATTGCCCCACTCTCAGCTCATCATCGTTTCGCTTGCCCAATTTCGCGTTAAGGTCCCTCATAACGATGGTGAAGTAGGTTTCAGGACTGTGCATGGCTTTTGATATGTCCTCATACACAGCTTCTACCTCTTCGTCGGAGTAATGCTGAACATTACTATAGTTATTTATCGTTTATGGTGACTGTACTCGTTTTGAATCAAATTATTAGTTGCAAAATTATAATGAACATGTTCTGAATTCGTATAGAATACCCTAAATTAACTTAATCTTATGTAGTATAAAAGCTCATTTCGATTAGGTAAACAAGTCAACTTTCATTATTTTCGACAACACTCGCTTATTTCCTATTAAGTTATAACATGTGTCCTTACTGTTTCACGGATAATGCGCCATCCACGAATAATTATGTATTGCACAACAAGTTACCGCTGTTCCACTGAACTATTTCCAATTATGCCACTGTTTTATATAAACTTTAAGTTCTATAGTTGTATAATTTCGAGATGTGCCATTAGTCTACAAACAAACGCAGTGACGGCGTCAATTTCTGTGGTTCAACTGGCCTATGGCCGGTCTTGCAGATAAAATGGCGTCGACTCTCCACCAATGGTATAACGGCACAATGCTGCCACAGTGCTAAAATTTTGAACTAGAACACGGGAGTCTTAGTCATGATAAACTTTAGCGTATTCCGCGCCTAGTTTTATAGTTAATTGCAAAATGGACTATTTCGAGATACCGAGTTGTTTTAGATAAGCGTCGATTTAGCGGGCCAGCAAGGCGGTGGCAACTGTCAGGTTACTGCTGGTCTCCTTTTTGTTGCTGCTACGATTTGGAATCCCCTTTTCACTTACGATCAGGTCGAGTGGAGCCACTTTGTAGTGCCATTATAAATCTCGAAATGTTTTTTTAATTGTTTGAAAATTACTTAATTGTAAAATAAAACTTTTAAAATTTTTAATTGTTTGAAAATTACTTAATTGTAAATTACTTAAAATGTAGTCATATTGCACCGAAATTGCAAAAATAATGAGAAGGTGAGGCTTAATATGAATCTAGCTAACAAAAGACGTAGCCACTAGAAGTTATCGTCTGTCTTCTTTGCCATTTTATTCTAATTAGTAAGTGTGAAAGTAATGCTGACAAGAAGCAGTAAAAGGGACCATGATAAACCTACAGTACATACGTTTTTTTTAGAACTCACCTAGATTACGACTTCCCCTCTGGTCTAGGAATTTGTCAGAAGATTGGAACAGACCATGAGCCAGTAATACTGGGCACAATTTATTCTCTGCCATACTGTATTCCGATGACAGCCGGAATAAAGTGAGTATGTAGTGATCGTTCGTCGTCACGTTATAGGCTTGCGCCGGCCTTCTGTATGTAGGTTTTTTCTTTAATCTCTGTAAGTATTACAACACTTAAATAAACCTTTTACTCTTAAGCCGCTGAAAAGATTTAGATGCGCTGACCAAGAGAGCTCTTCATTGTCTCAACTATATTCACACCTATCAAAACTCCAATGCTATAGAAATAAGAAATAATTTCCTTGAATCAATGCACATCGCTGGAATTTTTTGTTGATAAATGGACTTCACTGCAGAAGAAAATTCATGGACAGTTAAATTGTAAACTGTATTTTGTATATGCTCTTTTATATCTTATATCTATATGAATACCGTATAATATTATACCTATAGATAATAAATGTTGAAATAATTATGTTATGCTATTATGTTACATGTTATGTAATGTTTAGATTTACTTGTAAATGTTTTGGGACATGCTGTAAATTTAAATTATGACCGAATACCAAATAAAGGTAAAATAAAGCAAGACGATTTTTTATGTAAATTTCGTAAAAGTACATTTCATATCATTTTACGAAGAAAGAAGTGTACAGCCACGTTGTAAGACTTTGGTTTTACAATTCTGAGATAAGATGTAAATTACTTCAATAAGTAGGTACCAATTTAGACTTACCTTTTTTGTTTTGTTTTTTGGTACTTTTACTGAGTCGTCGTCGTCGTCGTCAATTGTATCAGAATCAGTAGGGTTATTTCCTTCTACTTGTTCCGAGTAACAAAAAAAAATATTTGTAAGAGATAAAACTAACATTAATACACAAACCTTCATCAACATCATCTTGCTAAAGAGTTGGCAATTGTTAATGTGACACGTATTTAAAGACTTTGATTGCTAATTAGTACCTGGTACTGAATGATTTGGGAAACGTAATTTTCTCATTTCTTTTTATAGCTTAGCAACTCGTTAATTACGAAAACTATTCTTGTTACTCCTGTGGCTTAGGAAACTCAAGTGTCATTAATTCAGTCGAAAACACAATAAACACGTAGAGGCTCTCCACAACAACCGATCGTGCTGTGCGTGGGATTGCTAAATTAGTAAAGTTTTTGTTTCATGGTATGGTACCTTAATCCATCCAGAATTTGATAATCATACCTTTTGCAAAGTTAAAAGTAGTTAAGTTAAAGAAACATTTTGAAAATTATGTACTTCTGACGAAGATGGACCTTGTAATGCGACAGTTGCAATCTCTGGATAACTAGTATCATTTTACCTTACAATCACGTATCTAGCTCAAAAATATCTGATCAATGATCATGCAATCTAATCCCATGATAATAAAGACAATATGTTCACATATTTGTGAGCACCCTGGCCGGTCCGATATATTTAATCACTACTGTATTTACTCTCAATACAAAATTTACCAGTCAGCAGTGAATATTTCGATTTTGTTCGTAAATATTATAATTATGAAGTACGAAACTATACAATACGGAGTATTTTTTCAGTTTTCCTTAATTTCTAACAGCGTTAGTTATATTCGCAGACGTTGCTGCACATTACAAAGTTAAAAGTTAAATGTAGTATAATAAAATGGATTGTTCTATGCACGAAACCGTTGATTTCATGAGAATGTTGACCTATAGTGTTCTATACATTTTCTCTCCCTAGCCTTCTTTCTTGGTTCACTACATACACTATTATTATATTACTCACGAATTCATGAAGATTGTGGTATGAGCAGTCGTTATTAAGGTACGTACCTGTAAGAAAAAGTTTTCGTTAATATATAAAATTAAATATTATTTCTATTTTATGATGTAGATTAACTAGCTTATCAAAATTTTCTGTTTGGATTTTCTAACGAAAATGACAACGATAATATGAACCATTTTTGCACTCCATAAACCCCAGGGAAAGGTTTCGTTGGATAGATGAATGACGAAAATGAAGATCTTTAATATTATTAATTGAATGAATATTAACTCTTACACATGAAGTATTGTATGCTCGTGTATGTATTTTTCGAAATAAGTAAAATTTAATATTAAAAAAAAATTTAATAACACCTCAATAAGTAGATATCTAAAGAGTATTTTTGCAATTAAAAGTCACAAATATAGACATAAATATTATCACGAAAGGCACGTATTATTATTAAAATGGCTACACTTCTAAATGTTACTTAAGTTAAGTTTCACTAACGTCCGAGGTGGGATTCGAACCCACGTCCTCAGCTTTTACGGCTGATGCCCAAGCTATAACGAACCCTACGCACGGCCGTGGCAGGCGAGTGCGGCGCGCCCGCGCCCGTCTGCTGCGGCGTGCCGACCGGTTCGGTGATCGGGCCTGTTGGGTACATAGTTCATGTTAACAGTATGCGCAATGTTGAAAACAATTCTAGTGTCTATATGTATGCAGACGAT
Organism: Thaumatotibia leucotreta; assembly: GCA_025490895.1. NCBI lineage: Eukaryota > Metazoa > Arthropoda > Insecta > Lepidoptera > Tortricidae > Thaumatotibia > Thaumatotibia leucotreta. Next base: position 2,903 of record JALPQI010024207.1, on the reverse strand, counting down.
ACCTGCCTCTTATATGCGGACAGAGACCTTAATCTTATAGAAAATAAATTGCAGGAAGATTTAACCAATATAATAAAATGGTCTCATGACAATGGTATTATAATTAACATTACGAAAACGAAATGTATGTGCATACGCTCCCCATACTATAGAGATAGGTATAGGCCGCCGCGCATAGTGGGGCACAGTTTCGATTGTCTCCACAGTGCGCGACCGGCCGGCGCCGCCTGCGCCTGCGCGGAGCTCCAGGTGGTGGAGCAATACAAGTACATAGGCCTAATCATAGATAACAGCTTCTCATGGCAACCACATGTAAACAGCGTGTGTAGTAAATTAAGATCAGTGCTTGTAAAATTCCACCACCTGAAGTACGTACTAAACAGGGCTACTTTGTATGCTGTATATTATGCTCTAGTTGACTCACTTTTTTCGTATGGACTGACAAGTTACGGCCGTACGTTTAAAACTTACTTAGACAAAATCAAGGCATTGCAAATTAGATTTATGAAATTAATGGTTGACAAAAAAACTAAAATAAAATGCAAACATAGTATATATGAGCAGCTTTTCTTAGAATGTAAAATACTGCCAGTCCATGACAAAGTAGTCTTATTAATAGCTATGGAACAAATGTGTAATGATGAATTTAAAAATCCTGTTGTTAATTATAGATTAACGAGGAAGAGGGATACTAATAAGCTATCCTTACCTAACTTTACGAATTATTTTGGTCAAAGAAGTAGAAAATACCTAGTTCCAAAGATATTTAATGATTTACCTATCGAGTTAGAAACCTCAAGTTTAACAAAACATACATTTAAAAATAAAGTAAGTAATATCCTTTTCACAAAGATAAAAGATGTGGTACAGCCAACGTAAGTAATACCTACCCGTAGTTCTAGATATCGACAGCGCGGCGGGCCGGCCGATGGTGGACCTTACTGCATGAAGATAAGGCTTACCAGCGGTCGGTCTGGCGCGCTGCTAACATCAGTGTGTATTAAATTTATCTTGGTATTTATGGTGCTTTAATGCATTATTATAACTATTATAAACTTGTTAGTTAAGCGGCATTGTAAAAGTTAAATACTTAGTTACCGTTGTTATTGTTATAGTTAAGACAATTAAGCAATACAGCTTTAGGTATAAGTGGTATATTTTGCTTTTGTATTCTGGAGCCTCGTCTACCAACAAACCACTATGTGGTTTGGTAGAAGTTCTGTAAATTAGTTTTAAGCAAAATTTCCTTGAATAAATGGCTTATTATTATTATTATGTTTGTATCTCCTTGAGGATCACGGGCTTACAAATCCCGGTTTTTTGATAGGCTTGCGCGGGGATACAGATCCAACACGTAGAGGCCCTTTGGAGAAATTTGCTGTGTTGTACTTGTGTTGCTTTGTTGTGTTATTATTATTATGTTTGTATCTCCTTGGGAATCACGGGCTTACAAATCCCGGTTTTTTGATAGGCTTGCGCGGGGATACAGATCCAACACGTAGAGGCCCTTTGGAGAAATTTGCTGTGTTGTACACCTGCTGGAACCCATTCACGGGCACATCAATAGATATCCGTAAACCGGTCCCAACAGGCGTATAGAGACTATTGAGAAGTAATGGAAAAGACTAATGGGCTATGGTGATGGAGGATGGATGGATCAGAAATGGAACTATAGAAAAGAGGTCCGGACACCTGCCATAACAATGATTTCTCTTTGCTATCGAGGCAGGCGGTGACTCGCCGCCAACTAGATGGGCCCCCGTAAATGCCGTCACAAGAGACAGCCAGGGGCAACACCGGTGTAGGCGGCTCAGTGTAGAGAGGTGTACACCGCTTTCTGCGCAGTGGCTTGACAGCCGCTGCACCAACTCGCGACTTACGCAAATTTACACTTCCACCCCTGGAGCATATAGCTCTGACGACTCCTCTCTGGACGGCCAGTTAAGGCAAGCCAGAGCTGAGAGTCCTACGGGTCCCCTTGGGGTTCCACTCCGACCGACGAAGACACGCCGGAGGCGGGGACCCTGACCGACTCTCGGGAGCACTCGGGTCCGTGGGGTCGTTACTCCCCAACAGCTCGCCACAAGCTGCCCTGCGGCATTATTATTATTATTATTATATTCTGAATTTCTCGAGTATATGCGATATCAGAAGGTTAGCTGATATCTGAGGTTTGCAGACAATGGCGACTAGCCTTTTCAGATACAAGTAGGGTAATATCCAGTTATTAGTACCTAAATAGTTGTAATAAGGAGAGACGAGTATGCTCCTTGTAATTTTAGTCTTTAGTTAAGTATAATTTTCAGTCTCACCGGTCATCGAACTGCGGTCTAAAGAGTCTAATGACAGTGCAATGAACTGCATAACAGATGACGCGACGAGGGTATTCATTCTGGAATGGCCGTCTTTGTGAACTTTATCTAGCACTTATCTATTCCCAGCCAGCGGATTGAATTATTTGACTGACACAAATCCATCCAAATACCACATCATCATCATTTCAGCCGTAGGACGTCTACTGTTGGATACAGGCTTCCTCAATAGACTTCCACATTGGCTGGATGACTGCAACCTGCATCCATCGAGTCAGAGCAACTCTAATCAGGTTGTCCGACCAGCTAAAAGGCGGACAACTGGACGACCTACGCTTCGTTTGCCAGTACGTGGTCTCCACTGCTCCACTTCACGGTACCTTCTTGTCCCAACGGCCATCGATTCTTCGAGCTATGTGCCCTGCCCATTGCCACTTAAGCTTGCCTGTCCAAATATGTAACTAGATATTCTATATTTTTGTCTATGAATGACCTAAACCTACCTACCTAAATAATATTATTATTATCAAAAGACACAAGACGCTGTTGAAGGCATTACCTTATGGACGTTACCTATCATCCAAATTTAAT
>JALPQI010024206.1:0-15491 GCA_025490895.1 Thaumatotibia leucotreta | reverse complement strand
TATATCGTCGCCTAGTACCCACATCACAAGCCTTAATTGAGCTTACCGTGGTACCTACTAGGTTGATTTGTGTAAGATTTCCCAAGATATTTATTTATTTATTAGCACATAAATTACATATACTATACTTCTTAACCTCTAGCCGTTCAGAGCCCTATAAAAAGGTCTCCTCAAACAAAAGAAATTCTGTTCCATGTCCTACACTATGAATTCAAAATTCATTGGAAAATTTTAATGTTTGGGCCGCAGGAGGATAATATACTACGTGTTACACGAGCCACTGAAAACCTTGAACGGGGTGATTTAGTACGTTATACTGAACAACTTTTACTATGGAGCTAACCCAGAAATCTCAAAAAAAATACTCTTTCGTACAAAATGTCGTGATCAATCGGTCAAAATGTATGAAAAAGACTATTTTTTGTAGATTTCGTGGTTGACCCCATAGTAAAAGTTGTTCAGTATAGCCTACTAAATCAGCCCATTCAAGGTTTTCGTGGCTCGTGTAACAGCCTGTATTTCTAATGATAAATAGCGAACCATGTCACGTATATTTACCTTTACATTTCTATGGACAAGTGCTAAGTTACAACCAGGTGATGTTTATATTAGACGCCAGTATTTGCTTGCTATTTCTACACTTGATCAGCACACAGACCTTGGGAGGCTTTTAGATAAACACTATTACAGTTTGTTCGCAAAGTGAAGGCACGTGAGATGTATAGATGTGGCTTGCAGCTGGACGCCACTTTCCGCACAATGATATCGTCGGCATAGGGCTTGTCCATTAATCACGTCATACGATTTAGACCTATATTAGAACCCCCCACCCCCATGGTGATATTTGGTGATATTTTCGGGACCCCCCCCTCAGCCAATATGACGTGTAAAGAAGACTTTATTAAGCACACGTGATGGGAAAAAACTTTTTTGTCAACTACGAGGTAAATGTCCGCGAAGTTTTAAAACTCAGTTCAGATGGGTTACCATGACGCAATAAAGAGATTCAGTTTAGGTCAAGAGAAAGGGACAAGGCTATACGAGTCGTATATCTCCGTCCCTTTCCCTGAACCTAAACTGAATTGCATTAGTACCTACGTCATGGTAACCCCCCAGGGTTTGACAGGGGCCTATTTCTCGTACCTTATTAGACTAGTAATATTAGTCCGTGGGCTAATATTTTTTACAAGTTTACAAATTTGCGTTTCTCGAACCCGCTCTAATAAAATATTAGTTATTAGTAACCAACTAATAAATATTAGCTAATATTATTAGACCTAATTTGGTTTTGGTTTCTCGAATACAAAGAAAAATAACTACACTTGTAAAATACACTCATAAAGCTATTAGTCGCCGAAGCTTGGTAAAAAATATTAGTCCAAGCTATTAGCGTGTATTTATCACAGTTAACTAAAGAAAATTATAAAATCTGGACGGATTCGGATGAGAAATAATTAAAATTGTTAATTCCTCCCATTTTACGTTTATCTATTTAGGTTAACGTGTCCGAAAAGCTTCCAAATAAAATATATCTGCCTTCCAATATACGTATTCCTCAAAACCATCAACTTCATGTCCATTCTTAATTTTTTTTTTTTTAATAGCCTGCTATTGCGTGTCCCACTGCTGGGCAAAGGCCTCCCCTCTCGTTTTCCATTCCGTCCTATTGTTGGCAAGTTCCCACCATTCTCCGCAGAACGCGTCCAAGTCGTCCCGCCATCTCCTTTTCGGTCTGCCTCTGCTCCGTTGGCCATCGTGTGGGATCCACTCAGTGAGTGATTTGGCCCATCTTTCCGGGTGCATACGGCAGACATGTCCGGCCCAGTTCCATTTCAGCTTGGCAGTCTTGACACCGACATCTACAATGCGAGTTTTGGAGCGTAGGTCCGTGTTTCTGATCCGGTCAGTTCTTCGAACACCTAATATACTACGCTCCATCGCTCGCTGGCAAACCTTTAGTTGGAACTTTTGGGCCTCAGTCAATGACCAAGTCTGAGCGCCGTAGGTTAAGATGGGCAGGATGCACATGTCCAGGAGTTTACGCTTGAGGCAAAGAGGAAGGTTTCCCTTCAATAGCGACTTCATGGACCAGAAGCTCTTCCAGGCATTAGAAATCCGTCTGTTGATTTCCGAAGACTGCCTGTTTTCGAAGGAAGCTATCTGGCCCAGGTAGATATACTCCTCAACGTATTGCGTATCCTCAATCCATTCTTAATAAATTAAAATATTTTATTTTAACATGATTTAAACTAAACAAACAATTTGCTTTTTACCGCCAATGTTTAAATTTTTTTAAATTATGTAATAAGGCATGGGTAATACCCCAATCAGCCAAGTTGGACTAATATTTTTTATTAGTTTACCAATATTAGTTACCAGTCTAATAATTATTTTCGAGAAACAGAAAATATTAGGACTTGTAAAATTTTCACTAGTAACTAATAACGAATATACTTGTAAACTAATAAGTACGAGAAATAGGCCCTTGGTTATGTTTAAAAAGTGTTTTAAAAAAAGTATAGATTTTTTTTAGCTATAATGCTGATAATCCCACAATGTCGTAGTGTAGCTATAATGCAGTTCAGCAGAGAATAACAAAAAAATACACGTGATTTGTCTGATGACCCCCCCCCCTATGGTGATAATTGGTGATTTTTTCTTGACCTTTACCTTTTTTATTTACTTTCAACGTGTTTTCTCCATCAAGAGTGTTGATACTATATCTGAAAACCTATTAAATTTTCACTTCTGTAAATGTTATAGGTAGCTGCTTATTTTATCTATATTGTTAAAGACAACAATCTACTTCTTAATTAAAAAATCTTATTTAAATACTTGTCTCAAAAAAAGATATTTAATTTAATTGTTTTATCGGAGCAAAGTTTAAATTACAATGGCAGTAACTCAGGATTTAACAACATTTGGTACCAATTAATAGTCTCGTAATGTGTGATTATTTTTTTAGGAAAACTGGTTAGGTTACCGAAAGGTTGGTTTTTTTTCTGAAACGTTACAAATGTTACAATGACGATAGGTAACACGTGTCACTGTGACATTTCGCCATCTTTGGTTTCTTTTTGACGTAGGTATATTGGAATTCCATTTTTAAGTTTAGTATATTATAATGTGCAACACAACCTAGGTGTGACTTCCCTATGGAAGGCTAGATGGTGTAAAATGGGAGAAGCCTATGTCCTACAGTAGACAAGTATAGGCTGATGATGATGATGTCCTGTGATCCTGTGATCTGAGTCATGTGATATCCTAAGAATTTAGGTCTGGCAATTCACAGCTAAGAATAATCTAAACGCGGCCGGAGACAACGGCAAAAGTTAGTAGCTTTGTCGACAGTGCCAAACTGAGAAGTGTAACGTGATAATACATTCAAAACATCTTCAACTTAGGATGACCTTTATCACGATTTACACAATAACCAGTTGTATTAATTTATTAACATCGCTGTGTACCGATAGTTGTTTATTTCTGAAACGTCACAATGGTAATGACATGGGACAGCGTGACATTTCGCCATCTTTGGTAGTTTTTTTGACATATTTTTGACGTGTATTGGAATTTAAATACGTTATAAACTATAGGATTAGTAATATAGCGGCGATATGTTCGGCGTTTACTGGGAAATTACTTTTCGATAACGCACAGATAGCGCGAGGGAAACGACCGTTTGACCGCTTATTTAGCAAATTGACTACCTACTAGTTTATATTGTGAAGGTTACAGGGGCGCCCTAAGTGATAGAGGCTGAGACAGTTTTATAAACTTACTACCTAATCATAGTATTTTCTTCGGTTACCTACCGCGATAGTTATTCATACATTAGAATTATTAAAACGGATTATATACCGTATACTGGGTGAAATCAAATTGGTGATACAAAATAATATTTTCTGAATCTACTCATGACTACAGCCAACTTTTACTATGGGACCATCTTCGAAAACATCACTTCAAAATCTTCATCTCCATACAAATTATGAAACCATAGCTATAATTCATTCATACAATTCATCCTCGATCCTGCAGAGATCCAGACAGACTATTGCCTGAGGGTCCTTCACGAATAGCTAAGCATAGGAAGAGCTGTTTAACGATGTCTATAAAAATATAGAATAAGATACCAGCTGAACTACGATCGTTAAACACTAAACTATTTAAAAAAAAGTTGTTTCAATGGCTCTGTAATAAAACATTCTATAGTGTTAAAGAATTCCTGGACGAGTAGCAATTATTTGTATGATTATGTCTTAATTTTATTTATAGTTTCCTCTTTTGCATACCTTTTGGTTAAACATGTAAACCTACCACTTAAGCTTATTAACATCTGTATCTGGTAATGTTTATTGCAATAAAGTATTCTATTCTATTCTATTCTAAAGTATAATTCATTAATATGTATCCATTTCTCCATAAAGATTCCTTACAAATTTGTATACGTATTAATGAACTCGATACCAGAATTTACTCATTTTTTCTGCCAAATTCGATATAAGTCCCATTGTAAAAGTTGATCGTAATCACGAATAGATCCAGAAAATATTATTTTGTATTACCAATTTGATTTCACCCTGTATTAACCAATTTAAATTACATCCCGACGTTTCGAACACTTTACAGGGTTCGTGGTGTACGAGTGACTGACAGTGGAAGTTTGATTTGATTGATATAGTACAAAGCTACCAGCTACCCACATACAAAACATATTAAGCCACAGACCATACATTTTAAGCGTGTTTAGTGTCACATATTAGCATAGTATAAACCAAATTAGCTTATTTTATTATGCTAGTTATTCATAATATATTTTTTTTAATAAAGACAAAAACAAATAAGTAAATAATCAATGTCGATTCTAACCCTACACCTCTGACCTGAGCAGAAATCCCTTGCTTTGTATTGATGTGTTGTTGTATTAATCATCTATGAAAAATATTTGCTGATTAGGTTCTGGTTTGTGGACGGCTATAAATGTCCCACTCCGAAAAATTGGATAACAGGGCTACGTATGTTGTAGTTGATAATGTGTTGGCTTAAAGTAAGCAATGAGAATATCTACTTTAAAAAAAACGTAATAATGGAGGCAGTAGCCCTTGGTTTATCCTACCAACCTTAAGTTTAGAGACGTTTGGTTTATCCTTCCCTTCCTACCTTAGTTTAGAGACGTTTGTTTTAGATGGTTAGTATACTTGTAATACGTAAACGATATTTACATATAGCCGACTGCTTCGCGTATGCAATAGGAAATTGCGCAGTATTGCACAAAGTTCGATTTCCTTACATAATCGGATGGCATGGTGTCACACGCGCCAATGACAACACTTGTTCAATGGTTTACATAGTCATTCAGTAGTGGTGTATGATCATTCAGTAACTTTAATCCTTAAGTAGACTACGGGAAGACGACGAAGACTTGGGGTGATGACAATGACAAATATTCCCTCCGCGGCGCAATAGTGGTCATTTATTTACTGATAATGATGAACGCATGGTGATAAACGAGCATATACTGCCAATGCTGCCCTCTCGCAGATTGTTTTTTTTTTAATATCATTCGACTTGACAATTTTAAAATCATGTTACAGTTGGCTGCAGACATCGCTGGTCCAGGCTACGTACTGGCACGACCCGTTAAATGAACAGGAATACAAGAGGAAGAGCATATACTTGGCTGACATTAACAACGAAGTTACGATCAACGAGACTTACAGGTATAGTGAATGCCTTTATGGACGAAATTAGACCTTATGAATCAATTTAAAAATAAGCGTTAATATTGATTGCAAGTCTGCTGAATGGCTTCTGTTATTCACTTGAAATAGCAATGGAACTAGTGATACAAATGCCGGGAGTTCGTCTTTTCCACTAAATTTTGAAAATATTAACCAAAATTGTAACACGTGTGGTCGATTTCTGGATATCAAATGAATATAGATATTATAGATGCCAAAAATGTAGGTAATGTGATGGTTTAAGGTCTCTGCCCACTAGACCGTAGCATACCATGACCGTAGCATGAACGTATCAGACACGGAATGTGAGACGACACGGACTACTATGCCCACTATAACGTGTGTACATCGTTTCATGTCCGTGCTAAGCCCGTTTAGTGACCGTTGCATCCGCGTCGCAACCACGTATCATCCGCGTCGCAATTACGTATCATCCCCGTAGTATGAGCGATTCATATCCGTCGTTATCGTTCCATTGTCACAGTTTTATCAGTTGCAAATTGTTTTCGCGCCCTTTAGACTACAATCGCTGTGCTAGTATTTTCCTAGGAGTTTATTTCTACACCTATTTTTCTGATCAGACATCGTAAACTGCGATCGAAATCCATTGAAGTACCTACTAGAGTTGTTACCGAGTCAAGTCTAAGTCAAAAATTCTTTATTGAGTAGGCTTAGCAACAAGCACTTTCGAATCGTCAGTTATAGTAAGGGTCACGGTCCATACAAAGTTGAGAAAAATTGTGCGCTGCGAGTTACAGTTTTGTAATTTTAACCAGAGCTAGAGGGTCTAAAAATAGTTGTTTTTAGATGTGGCGGGAAAACCAATTCCCCCCCTGAGCGCGGGGGGAGGGGGGTGAATGTGCATGCGGAAGGGTTGCGTTTAATATTTTTTTACTAATTAATAAGGCCTACTATGCATTGTTTGGTATCATTTTCGTGTAAAACGGACCTGGAAAATTCATTTTTTATCATAAACATGAGCAATTTCATGAATCCAAAAAATGTAGATTTTTTGGAGTAAAAGTAAAAAAGTTACCGTTTTTATTTTAATTTAAGCGTCATATAAGTACTAAAAAACAAACTAATCCAATTTAGAAAAATTGTGTAATATAGCATATTTATTGTAGTTTTTAAAAATATACACATTTTGTAGTGTTTCATACAAAAATTCACTGAAAAAAAAAATTACCTGACTCGTACCTCCAACAAAAGCCTCCGCGTAATCTCAATGAAGAGACTTTTGTGCCGGCAACTGCTCATAGATTATACATATTTTGTTCATATTACAATTGTAAACATTTATTGATATGAAAGTAAATTGAATATTTTCTGATCTTCTTTTTTAAATAGGTAACCTAAGATTATTATGAATTTTATTTGATCAGATTCTATTTTTAGAATTTATCGATTATTCTATACCGCGTGTATATTATATATCTGGTCTATCTGATCACATGTATGATACCTATATAGTATCTGATCATATGAATCGGAATGGTTAATCATTTTTGCAAGTGTCATTAGGTAATGATCTCCTTACCAAAGACGATAAAGGTAATTTTCACTAACCGGGACTAAACAACTAACCCAGTTCACCCATGTGTGTGCACGTTAAAAGTTTATATCATATGGAATTTGACAATCAATTGGTTTTCCCTCCACATCTAAAAATATTTATTTTTACACCCTCTAGCTCTGGTAAGAATTACAAAACTGTAACTCACAGCGCACATTTTTTTCCATTTGGACCTCTACTATTATGCTACTTATACATTTATATGGCGGAATGTGTTTATTGATCATTAATATTATTATAGTATTAAATTACACTTATCATTGTCTAGGTAACCTAGACACTGATAAGTGTAATCTATGATATTAAACTAAAACTTCTAAGATTAGTTAGATTTATCAGTCAGGATCAGTATGGAGAAGTGTATATATATTAATGCCCTTGACTGTACATAAATTGTAGTTTTGAAAATAAATATATTAAAAAAAGCTTCTTGGAATTGGTAAATATATTGTCTATATTATGAGACACATGTACACACTAATACACACACACACACACATAATATGTTCTTGTCATGAGTGTCAATGTGACTCCGTCAAGTACTGGTTTTGTTTGATTATTTTTACATCTTCTAACAGTTTTGGAACAATAATTAATTTTTCTCAAACATGCAATGAAATGTAGTAGTTACGTGCCTAAAAAGTGGCCGGGAAGTACCTCGTTGCCGGCCTAGGCCGGCAAGTACCTCTTTTTTAATTTTCATTTGACATAGGGTTGTGACCTAGCATCTTGGCTTTTAGCCAATAATTACCTATCTGTAAGTAATATTAGTATTAAAAAAATTATTGGCAAATTTTTGCGGTTATAATTAGATATTTAAATTATATCATTTAAAATAAATGTACAATAACTACTCAAAATGATATTTAAAAAGCAGTATTAAACGGCGCGATCCGTCGGCCCCGATCACTGCATGCGATTAATTGGACCCAACCGACCGCGTCGTCTAATACCGCTTTTTTAAATTAAAAATTTGCAACTTTCAAACAGGTCAATCTTAAAAAAAAAAATGAGGTGTCGGTGTCGTATTTGACTTTTGTTGTGTTTCAAAGACTTGGTTATGTAGTTGACTTATAATTTCTTAGAAAGAAGATACATTTTTTTGTTTCATTTCATTGCATGTTTGAGAAAAGCATTATACATACCTCGGCCATGAAGTGACGGGTTGCCGTCCGAATACTATCCGGCCTCGCTTCGCTCGGCCGTCTACATATATTCGGCCGGCAACCAGTCACTTCCCGGCCTCGGTAGTAATGTACTATTATCTACATCCATATCATAAGTTGTCTACAATATGTTTAGCGGCGGTAAGCAAATAGCCTACTTTAAGAAATCTGTATCTGTGGGTGTATCATAATTTTTACTTTACGATATCGCAACCGATATCTTAATCACAATTAAATTTCGAACATTCTGTTAAAAAGAAAAAACACACTTTAATTTCGATTATCGAATTAATCGATTTGTAATTTCATTCACATTAAAATTCATATTCCATACATTCTTCTAAATCTTGAATACTGAGAATCGATTTGAGAATCGATATCGACTCAAGACCTTACCTGGTTTATGAATAAAAAAAAACTAATGTCAGTTCAGTCATTTGTTTTGTTTGAATTGTTTCAAACCTCCAACTTTTTTGGACTGTTGACTTGAAAGTTAAATATTATCGAGTTCGTTGTGAAATATTTACACTGAAAAATTATTTATGACGACGAAGACAGTGATGTTGAAATGTGTGAAACACCACCAGAAATCCGGGACGCCGCTACAACCGTGACCAATAATTTGCTGCCACAAAAATAAACATATTGTAGAAAACTTATTATATGCATGTAGATAAAGTTATGTATGCAACTGTTCATAATTAGGCATTATGAACCAGTCACATAAAATACTATTAAATAACAATGAAGCAGCTGCTAAAGAGCATAGGATTTTCGAAATAATAAGATATCGATTTTGTGTACATATTGTAATAAAAATCTAAAACCAATAAAATTTATTTTAGAAAGCCACATCAAAAGCATTTTAGCCAACATAAAGCCACATAAATTCGTTAAGTTATATGACTGTTTCAAAATTGATATTTCTTTTAATTATTTTGTTTGTAAGAAACGAAGTAATATTTTTCAATCTCGATAAAAATCTTCGGTTTGCGGGTTTACTATCAATTAAGAAGTTTTTTTTTTCATAAAATAGCGATGCTGATTATATTGTTTCCGTTGTCTCGCCATAAGAAAATTATTACTCACTATCAAAAGTGAAAAATTTAGACAGTTTTGGATAAAAATTGTAAACACAATACAAAAATGTAAATAGAACCCGTATGCTCACCGTTTCGCCGCCTGCGCACACCGTACCGACAACGTTGCGTGCCATGCACGTAGCGTGTCGGGGCCGGCAAAATATTCTCGCCGACAATTCTTGCCGGTCCGTGCATGGCACGCGACGGTGTTGGCCGGCGACGGAACGTCCTAGTGGGCATAGTCTCATACTTTTCCATACAAAGAATATTTTTTTGTCTGATACGTTCATGCTACGGTCATGGTATGCTACGGTCTAGTGGGCAGAGACCTTTAGGTTAAAACAATTATGCCTTTTTGACGCCACTGGTGCCAATTCCTGTTTTATGTTGTAGTTAAGTGGCAAACGGTAGGCCGTGTGGTGACGGCAGTAAGAATACATTTGTCACCACCCCAACTCCTCCTTCGGGTGTCGTAAGAGTCGACTAAGGGATTGAAGTATCACTGACCATTTTTGATAACGATTGATGATGGGCAGCAGCGTCATCATTGTAGACACATCACTGCGATCGCCAATCCGCTTGCCCAGCGTGGCGATAATGGGCATTTACCTCCTAATGCGTCTATACGCATAGTTTAATAGGAGAGGCCTTCGTCCAGCAGTGGACTATCATAGGCTAATGATGTGAAGTGGCTAACAAGCATACTGACCGCCTGACGGTGAACAGTGAGCAATGTGAGCGAATATTATTGTTGCTTGTAACTAAAAAGTTTTCACATGTTTGTTGCCAACAATTACAATACAGTACTTAGGGCAAGCCCGGGCAATACGCATATGTTAAGGGAAAGTAATAAAATAAAATACAAGAATATAAACAATATACTAGGGCTCTCGGTCGTGTCCGGGTTTCGTGTACCCGTTTCCGTGTACCCGTTTCTTTGCTACCGGGAAACGGGTTTCTTACCCGTTGGAAACGTTTAATTAGGAACCGTGTAATTAAGACACGGATACCCGAGTACCTGTGTCTGATTCGCCCTCAATGTGTAGTGGCAGTGGCAATCTAAAATATAGGTACGATTTTATATTTGAACAAAGTATTGAACCGCATTTAACCTGCAATAAAGAAAATTTTTAGCTGCGTAATTCGTAAAAAACTGCGAATTTTTCGGTAGGTATTTTTTTGTTTCAGACTTTTTACTAATAAAAACATAGGTTTTTCGAATATTCAAAGGTAATGGATCCGCAAGACTCAAGCTTGGAAAAGTTTATAAGTAGATCCGCGGACCCGCGCTTGGAAACGTTTCTAAGTTGGAAACGTTTCTTGGCGTTTCGTGTCGTTCGGGTTCTTAGTACCGCCGGTGCTAAGGATTCGTGTACACGTGTCTGCGGGTAACACGGATACCGGTAGCCCTACAATATACCCTTTATTACTTTTAATTTGTACTTTGCTTGTGTCATACTTCCTGGCGGTGACATGGTGTCGTACAGTATTCAAACTAACATCAATAAAATGTACATGAAATGTACGAAATTGTACGCTAATTAAAAAATATTGTACTACACGTACGAGACGAGAAAACGGTGTTCATCCGTCACCGCTAGGAAGCATACTTCCTGGCGGGGGCTATTTATTTTGTTATGTGGCGGCCGAGTTTTCAATGGGCATGTCAATCAGAAAATATGTACGAGAAATGTACGTCCAGGAAGTATGACACCTTTCCTTCATAAACTTTGAAAACAGCTATAAAAATAAAATACACCTACTGTGTTAACGCCAAAAGACGCGATAGTGATCTACCCATTTGTACAAAATTCCAGATCGAACTTGAAGAAACTCGAGCACTTCGTAATGGTGAAGTTCGATAGTGATAGCATGGTGCAGCCGCGAGAATCCGAGTGGTTTGGCTTCTACGCGCCCGGACAAGGGACGCAGCTGCAAACTTTACAGCAGTCCAAGATTTATACTGAGGTAAGATCTTTGGGCAATTAAGACCAAGTAATAAAACTGATGTTCGGCAGTGCGAAGCTCGAATCATGTTCTTCTGTTAAGCGTAGCACGTTGCCTTATATTGGTAAATCCATGTAACTGTAATGAAAGTGACCATTTGACTGTCTGTTTATTTACTTATGATCCAAGTGTAAATGTTACACTACATCTGTATAAGTATTAGTTTGATGTCTAGAGATAACAACAGTAAAATTTGCACAAGTAGTAAATAAACATGGCAGAAATTGGTCACTTTCATTACACTCTTACATGGAATTGCCCTCGTGGTTAATTAAATTTACGTAATTTTGAAATAAAATTATAAAAAAGGATTAACTCGCGTATATTAATTAAATCAATTTCATCCCGACGTTTCGAACACTTTACAGGGTTCATGGTCTGCGGGGGACTTTATCCGTTTTAAAAGTTTTATTTCACGAGTAGGTAATCATCGCCATAACCGAAGAAAGTATTAACTTAATTTGTCAAGCAACAAACTCAGAAGGGGCAATTGCAAAAACAAATCATAGTTAAGGCCTTAATCAAAAATAACGATCGTGTCATTTATCATGATGAAAAATTCAAGATTTAAAGGCATTTCATGCAAAATGTCAAGCCTTAGCCACCTTTCTTTTGTTTTCAAACTTCAAAGTATGACAGACTTTAATAAATGAAACTGATTAGTAACATTTCTTTTTTTTATTTCATTACAAGTTTGAAAAAAGCACTATACAATATTCGCTACGCTCAGCCGTATATATCTATTCGGCCTGCAAGACCTTACTTCCCGCGTTTTGCAGTAATGTGCTATTATATTTACTACACTTACCTTACAATAATAATAATACCTTACAATATTATTATTTAAAAGTCTCTTTTGTTACATTCCAGGATCGTCTAGGACTGAAAGAGATGGATGGTGCCGGCAAGCTCGTCTTTCTCTCTCAGCCAGGCGACCACCTCCGCTTCGACGAAACGTGGTTCGTCGATAACATCATAAAAAAATATCTAGTTTAGTTGGGAATTATGTTTAAGAGCTAATTTACTATAAAATGCAAAACCCTGAGGCTAATTCTTAATCATTTGTAAAGATTTAAAAAAGAGAGACAGAAAGAGTCGCTGAAACTATTTTCAAGGCAAGAATAATTGCGGTGAAATAGGGCACCTTTAAATTAATAGTGGCATTATACAAAATCATCTATTTTATTCTTCAAAATTTAACCATAGACAAATTGAACCATGGTTCCAGAATTTTGCATAGTGATAGTGACACTTTAATTTTCAAGGTGCGATATGCAGATATTTATTGATCATGGTAAAAAAATATTGGGTAAATTTGACAGCCCCATTTGCACAATCTCGGCATTTCTCCACTTAAGAGCTCACCGCTCACTACTCCGTTTAAGAGAGCTTAAACAAAAAACGAAACAGAAGGTGCTAGTAGTGTCAAAAAACGTATGGACTTAACCTGTTAACCTCGTGTTAGTGGTCTAACCCGAAATTGTGCAAGTAGGGCTTGAATATTTAGGCATTAATCAAACGTGCATCAGTAACGATGATGTAGATCGTAGATCAAAACAAGAATCGTGTTTCGTGGTACTCAATATTTTATGTAAGCAATAACATTGTATTTTTAAACTACTCCATCGACAAAGATTTAGAACAGTTCTTTTGTATGGAGAAAAATCGATTTATCTTTGATTAATATATTATTTTAGTATCAGACTGAATCGCAGAATCTCATTTTAGTAAGAAACTCAGATACCATTTGCGGTCTCGCAGATTGCAGGTGGTAAATTACTCTTGAAATGTTTTACATGATATTTTAATATGGATAGTGTTAAGTGAATTATGTGATGTAATATGCTAAAAGCGCTAGGTTTTGTAAGTCTAATCAATAGGGGTCGGAACTATGGGTGCAAAACTTTAGCAAAACTTTAAAATTGACATATGGGAACACTTTAGCCAAGTAAAATACGAATATTATTGAAAAATCTGTATCCAATTTTATTCCCTATCTCTGAATGGTCAACTTACAATGGGTGGGTGTGTAGATATGTATATTTTATGGATGTATGTGCTATGTCAAGTCCAATTGAGAAGTTTCGTTAAAGTTTTGCACCCATAGTTCCGACCTCTACTAATCAAATATGAATAATCGAATAACTGCACGAATTAATAATAACCTTATAAATAACTAATCTTTGCTATTTTGAAATGTTAGCAAGGTCTCGTCTGAAAACTGAGACGCGTAATGTAAATGTTATTATAAATATAATATATAAGCTGGAGACTTGTGGTCCTGTTTTTATCGTCTTTTATCGTAGCAGTCACGATGTTCAGATGTTTTTAAACACGGTGGCCGCTTCGTATCTATGCACCGTGTTTTAATTGATTTCCGTTAAATTGAACAGGTTACTTGGGATATTAATAAAAGTTGCCTGGTATATCAGCTTTTGTTCATTTCGTAAAAAAAAATCCGTTTTCATACGAAATAATTGTAATGGCAAGTGTGAGAGAACCTTAAGAATAAGATCTCAGATGACTGACGGCACAGGTCAAAATAAGTTTCATTAGGATGTAATAAAGGTTGCAATACACCTTGTTCAGTTATTAAACTTATTTTTTTAATAACTCAGTAACAGTAAGAGTCAAGATACTAGTTTCTTAGACAAATTGATTATTTTTGACCTAAATAAGCTTCCCTTTAATTTAACGGAAATCAATAAAAAACACGGTGTATAATAAATGGCAAAGACGGGACCATCATAAACCTACTGTCCTAAAGTAAACTATACTCTGACCAAAAATACATGATCGGTAGAAAAAGGCGACAAACTAAAAAAATAAGCGGGAAGATTTGGCCATGGAAATTTTGAATATTTTTTTATTGATTGAGATTATTGGTCAGAGCATATATTCTCAAAGGCTTACGTTACATAATCCAAGTGAATAAGAAATAAGTTAGTGTAGGATGTACTACTTCATTCCAAATTGGAACATTGTATGGACATGGATGAGTTTAAAACTTGCTAAGAAATATCGCTCTCACGCGACACTTCCTTCATCATCATCATCATCATCCCCGTTGCAGTCCACTGCTGGACATACCCCCAAGGTACGCCACAGAGACACTTCCTTCGTGCACTGCAAATCGAACCATTAACACATACTGTTAAGTTTCAATTTGGAATGAGGCGGTGCGTAAAGACAAAGAAGGGTTACCGCGGACATCGGAAATCGCCAATCGCCAATCCAAGCATCTTCCTCTGTCATTCTAATTAAAGTGTAACTGATATAACAGAGACTGATGTTCGAATTTCGACCTTCGTAGTTTCGATGTTCTTCTGCGGCCCTACCGCGAAAAACGGAATTCGTAAATTTCGAGATTTGTCTCTCTCACTCTAATGACGCCTTCGTTGGAGTGACAGAGAAAAATCCTCGAAATTGACGAACTTCAATTTTCGCGGTAGTAGCCCTGATGTCGTATGTCTGAACTGCAGGCTTAGCCAAGATGCCATTCAGCAATCATATACGATAAGCGATAAGTCACGTGACCATAATAATGTATGGAAATGGTCACGTGACTTTTCGTACGCAGCTGTCATTGTCACATTTATGACTAATTAAATCGCTTATCGTATACGATTGTAGAATGGCATCTTGACAAGGCCTGGATGCTTAGCCAAGTCGCCAATCGCTAACGCTTAGTAGCGTATCGTAGTTTTCCCTCTCTGTCACTCTTTCATATTAGTGCTACAAAGACAGCTAGCTGCCGTTTGTTTACGATTGACGATTGAGCGTTAGCGATTGGCAATTTGTCTAAGCACCCTGCTGACATACGTAGTCTTAAGGCAACGGTTAGACGGTCAATAGTTAAATTAATTAATAATTAATAATTTTCACATTAGTTTCATATCTGTCCTAAGACTCAGAG
>JALPQI010024205.1:0-19863 GCA_025490895.1 Thaumatotibia leucotreta | reverse complement strand
CTTTTCTCGCTCGTCTGAATGCCCTCTTTGCAAGTAAGGGTACGTTTACACAGTAAGAGTTTCTCGACGTATTTGGGCCTATCTACTTTTCTATCTGCTGCGTTACTTTTCATGAACTTATATACTAATATTGTACGTCAATTAATACTATAACATATTTAAAATGAAAACAGTTGGAACCTAAATGTATCGATGTGAACTGGTGTGGGGCCCAATACATGTACAATTTATAAGCATTTTTTCTAGCAAACTTGATGCAATTGTCACCTGCGTCACGGCCGTCACGGGACAAAATTAGGCGCGGATCCAGGAGTTCGTTTTGGCACTGCCCTGTGACTGACATGATAGTATTTTATACTTAAAACAGCACCTACGCATACAGAAGTTCAGTTTCAGGGGGGGAGGGGGGGGGGAAAGTGCCCTCATTGCCCCCCCCCTGGATCCGCGCCTGGACAAAATAGTGTCGATCGAAAAGTTGAAGTGAAACACAAAATACCAACCCCCTTATTCATAAACGTCTACTAACTTAACAAACCGCTAACCGCTTGTATTGTTGGCCCTTTCACCCTTATGAACATATTGATAAGACTGAAAGGGACAAACCATACTTAGATGCTTCCTAAGTTAACGTCAATGAAAGGAAACATTAATGAATAAGCGTTAGACACTGGTTTTTGAAGCAGGGTTATGCTCTTTTTGGATAACACTGAATCTTAAAGCTAAATCATAATCATAATCATAATCGTTTATTTGATTGAATACAGTCAAGTGGATGGTAATACATTTTTCTCAAACATGCAATGAAATGTTGTCATTACGTGTGTCATTCGCCGCCGGGAAATATGTCGTTGCAGGCCTAGGCCGGGAAGTATTTTGTTTTTAATTTGAAAATAAACATGGCGTCTGTGTTCATAAACAGGTTAAGCAACTGTTTTTTTAATAGGTCCGAACTTTATCGGACCAAAAATATTCGCGGTAATGCCTATTACACACGAACTGATAATCCCAAAAAAATCTGTATGATTAGATTTATTTCAATTTTACACTTCAACTTATTAAATATTAACGAAACTCAATTCACCAGTAACAAGAAAACATTCAATATCATTTGCTTTATATTTTTATTTATCATTAATATCTAATTAGGTTAATTAGGTTGTGTATAACAGCCCTAATACGGTTTATGCAAAAACTGCACAAGTGGAAAATAGATCATTTCCTTAAAAAAAAAAATTTTGGCGGAATTAAAGGGTAATTTAAAAAAAAACCTTTATTCAAGTGGAATAAATTTTTTTATTGTCGATGTTCATAAAATAAGATTAAATATGAGTTCCGATGATAGCAGCAATGAAGAAACAATCTGTACACCGCCAGAATTAAGGGCGGAGGCTCAGTTAGCTATAAATAACTTGTTGCCGCCAAAATCAAAAGAAAGATACATGAAAACTTATGAAAGTTTCTTAAGTTGGGAAGACTGAAAAAAATCCCTATGGTTTTTCAGAAAATGTATTACTAAAATACTTAAAGTGAGATTGTAGCTATTCTTAACATATATTGTTTTAAGTTTAACTCATGTTATAAATGGAGTGAAAATGTAGTTAAGCATAGGTACCTAAAATTGCTAGTATGTTTAAGGCTGCAAATATGAAAATACAAGACTTGGCAGCACTGTGTTTAAATTATACCATATTAAACATTTATTATTTGAATGGTGTATTTATTTATTTCATTGCATTAGTTTGAGAAAAGCACTATACATGCCTAGCCGTGAAAGGGGCTTGCAGGCTTCGTAACTAGCCGGCCTCCCTACGGTCGGCCGTCTATAATACTCAGCCTGCAACCCCCTATTTCCCGGCGGCTGCAGTAATGTACTATAAAGGTACAGTGTATTCAGCCGACTATGGGCATTCAAATATTATAACATTACATTATATTAAGTACCTACAGCCAAACATGCAATATAGTCTATAATATATATTTACATTTGCTTATTCGCCCTATAACATAACAAACTTAATATCGAGATGGCTTATAATCTAAATATTCCTTGATTGAATAAAACGCATGCTTTGTTAAAAAGTCAAAAAATAAAGTTTTAAATTTTGGCATTTCAGTTTCCAGTATTTCGTCAGGTACCTTATTATATAATGTGTGTGCCATCCCATATACACTTTTTCCTCGTAAAGCTGTACCTGATTTTGTGCACGTGATTTTATGTCGCTGACGAGCACTGTTAAAGGTCGAAAATTTATGGATATTTAATTTTACATACATGACTATCTCAAAAATATATAAGCACGGAAATGTCAAAATTTTTAATTCTAAGTAGCAATGTTTACAGCAATCTCTGTCCCTTAGCCCACAAACAGAACGAACACATTTTCTTTGAGCCTTAAATGCCAAATTTCTATCCGTTGCATTACCCCAGAACATGATCCCATAACGTAGTGTGGATGTTACATATGCATGATATACAGCAAGTACAGCTGTTCGACTAACGATTTTATTTAATCTAAACAATGCACGTGAAAATGAGCTTAATTTTTTACATATAGATTCAATGTGATTTCTCCATGTTAACTTATTGTCTATACTTAATCCTAAAAATTGTGTGTTGTCAGTTTCCTCAATTATATAATCATTATATGTCACATTTATATCAGTCATTCTGTTGGTCCTTTGATAAAAATTCATGATCTTTGTCTTACCTAAATTTATATGTAGATTATTGAGACTAAGCCATTTAATTATTAATTTAAGTGCATTATTTATATCAGATAGACATGCCTGTGGATCATTACCAGTCAGTATTACTGTGCTATCGTCAGCAAACAGAACCATTGGGTAGTCAAATGCTTGTGGCATATCATTTATATAAATGAGGAATAACAGTGGACCCAACACGCTACCCTGTGGTACAACAAGACGTATTTCTCTGAATTTTGATGAAAGAGTAACTTCACACTTTTTTTTTTGAGCAAATATAATCTATTTGAACTGTTTGCTTTCTGCCCGTTAAGTATGACTTTAACAATTCGTAAACGTTACCCCGAATACCATAGCTGTACAACTTCCGCAATAGGATATGATGGTCAACCAAGTCAAAAGCTTTGGTCAAATCCATATAGAGTGCGCATACAGGTTGAGATTTATCCATACTATCGACTACAACTTGTAAATATTCAAATATTGCCATATTTATTGTCTTGTTTTTGCGAAACCCTTTCTGTTCCTGCGCAAAAAGGTAATTTAATTCAAAATATTGACTAATCCTGTTACTAATTACTCTTTCTATGATCTTAGAAAAAATGGTAAGGAGTGCAATAGGTCTATAATTCTCAATATTGGTTTTATCCCCTTTTTTAAAAAGGGCGCACTATCGCTACTTTTAATTTTTCTGGAAATATACCCTGATATATACATAAGTTTATTATGTAGGTAATAGGTGCAGATATAATGCCTGAAACTTTTTTTATAACTTTAGAGCATATTCCATCAATTCCAGTACTGTGACTGTTTTTTAGCGAAGATATAATATTCTTCCAAGTTTGTCGGTTTCATAAATAAAGAACGTGATGAACTATATGCCAGTGTGTTATGTCGATATAAATTAAAGTTATAGAGTCGCTTTTATAAATAGTTTTTTTAACGCAAATACAGTAGCTTCTGCAATTTTCTAATAGACAAGAACACGGTCAGATAAAAAATGAGATACCTACACCTACATGAATCTCACCTCTTGGTGGTTACGTTTGCTGGGAACTTTGGTGACGACTGTCTTAGGGTGAAGACACATTTATCAGCATGCGTACGCATTTTGTCTATAGAAAATGTCAGTTTAGTATGTAATGGGAGCGCCCAGCTTTCCGCGCGCGTTCGCATGCTTAAACGGCCGATTTTATTAGACAAAATGCGTACGCATGCTGATAAATGTGTCTTCACCATAATGCGGACTTTATTGTGATACAAGAAAAATAAAATAATAGAAATAAATTTATACCTACTTTAAGTTTGATTGAGTCTTTTGTTTTTAAGCTAATATGGTCATTTATATTATAAGTATGACTTAAAACGGGATATTTGCCATGTAAATTGAAATTATCTAGTACCCGATATTGCGGCAAGAAAATCGTAATAATAATAAATAAATATATTGGGACATCTTACACAAATCGACCTAGTCCCACGGTAAGGTCAATTAAGGCTTGTGATGTGGGTGCCAGGCGACGATATATATAATAGATAGATATGTACATATATGTAGATACTTAAAAACATAGACAGCCATGACCAAAAACAAATATTTGTGATAAATAAAAAAATCGTAAAAAAGTAAATTCTGACTCCTGTCGTCTTCAAAAACTCTTATCGTGTAAATGTGCCTTTAACTTGGGCATGAATACATTGGTCGGAATTCTTACGTAAACCAGTGTAGAATGATCTAAAAGCTTTCATATATTTATGTAAAGATAGTTCAATCTTTTCTGGTTTTTTTCGTAGTGTTCTGTGGGCTTTAACTACTCGTTATAGCTTTATCATACTGTCCGATCAGTATGTTAGTAACTTATTAACATTTTTAAAGCCTTCCCTCTCGCATCACAATATGATTTGTATTTTGCTTTGTGTACCCTGCCGTGAAACTTTTTCACGTGATGGCCTCATCGGAAGACCAGCGCTGGAACACGCTTTATTTGTATTTTTCTTCGTTTCTGTATATTGTGTTTTTGTGTTTGTTACGAATAAACTTATTTCTTTTTCTATGTGGCGATCCCGGTAACTTTCCTAAAATTGTATAGGGAATATTCCCAAATCGTAGCTTTCCTTTAGTAACATTGGGAATTTACCTGCTATGCTATTCTCTTATTCACACATTCGACGCTGCATTCGTCAACGAGCTCGACGACGAGACAGCCTTCACTTCGACGTAGAGCGCAGCGCTGCGAAAAACGGTATTCACTAACGTAGATCAGCTCGTCGTCGATCTGTAGGCGGTAACTCTCGACGCAGTGTAGTTCCAGCTCACGCCGCATTCGTCGCCGAGCGCTAGTGTCGTTTAAAGTGCATGAATACCATTTTTAGGCTCGACGCTGCCGCAGCGCTGACACAGCGCTGATAGCAAGGCGGTTTCCTTAGTGAATGACACTGCTGGAATGGCCCATCTCTTTCAGAGGTTGTCACTGATAGATAGGCTCCTGAGATAGGAATCTAAGTGTCAAAATCTCTATCTATGTAATAGGTTAATGTATCAAAATATTATTTCAAAATATTGTCTACTAGTGATCTGCCCCGGTTTTACATGGGTGCCACAAAACATGGAAGCCGCACGCCATACTAAATTACCTTTCAAAAACGGCCCTGAATTTTAGTTGACAAGTGTCACCGCCTCTTTAATGCATCAAGGTAATGAATTTCAATATCAACCTTTAAAAACTTAAACCGCCATATAAAAATTGTTGTGATTGGTCCGTCAAAGTTTTGATTGGCTATATTCTATAAACATTTGTCAAAGATGTTGCGCCGAAATATGCGCGGTGTTAAGAAAAGCGCTGTGTCCTGCCCATCTTGGCACAATTGAACAATTGTTTTGGGGGCATTTTTGTTTTTCCCTGGCGTTAGACGCCCATGTTATGGTCACAGGGTACAATATCCTCTGTTGAATCACTCTATTAAAAATTTGCATTTAATTCCGTTGCTTAGGCAGTTTTAAGGAATGAAGCATACATAGAGATATAATTACAGAGAAAGCGACTTTGTTTTATACTAAGTAGTGATAGTGATATTGGCTTTTCTTACATAGCTGACAAATCATCTGTTTTGTCCGATGGTTGTCTGGCAGAGAATGGTCCATAGCAAAAATCCGCCTTTTAAACGTTTTTTGTGCTATAAAGACTTAATAGATAAATACAATGTAATGAAATAGTACATTACGACACAAATGCGAAAAACATGAAATTCGAAACGAGTGGCGATGTTTTAATACACGAGCGAAGGGATTGTTTTAAATCGACAGTTACGAATTTCCTTTTTGCACGTGTCTCGTACGACGTTTTTTTTGTACAGGTGGCCCTCCGAAGTTTTGGACCTGACTTAAAATGAACCACTTTTCGCACTAGCGACTAAAATAATATATACATACATTTTATATACCTACGTTATAAACATTTTTCAACACACTTGCTCGTAACGTAGTATTATTGAACCGCTATTAGGCTCATAATCCAAGATATTAAACACGCGTGCTTTTTCATTACGTTATTGTTCTAGTGCGGTAATAAAATAACCCGACCAAGTATATTTGCAAACATTTGCAAGTATTATGTCATGTAGATGAAGCATTCGAATTTAGTCAGGTTATGTTTATTTTTTAAATTGATCAAAGAGTTGACAGGTGGCAGAAATATCGGAATCCAGAATATTATTTCAAAATACTATACATTTTCATAAATACATAAATAAAATATTTAAATTGTGCATCCAAATTATCGAGTAATTAATTATATTAAATGTAAAGTTATCTTATTTTTATTTTATGGTAATCGTTCATTAACGAATTATTATTCGCAGTTTTTTTTTATATTGGCTGTTTATGGATAGGATTGCTGCCTTACAAATTTGCGCGCGTTTAAAAATTCCGTAGGTATGCGCGCGCCGTTTTATTGTAGCCAAGTTACCATTGTATTGTATTTGTTATTCGGAGTGGAGTGAATATCAAATGTTTGTTGCGTTTATGTTGTTGTGTTTACTATTATTACTTTTATGTAAATTGTGAACTTCAAGTAATGGACAAGAAAAAAATAAAAAGGTTAAACGTAACTTTGGGATAGTTCCTAAGTAAGTAGTAAAAATTACGTAGCAACAAATATTAGTAAAGTGTTACTAAAAGTCGGTTATTCCTCGCAAGTGTGTTGAAAAACGTCGTATGAAACTCGTGTGCATTGATCATTATACTCTCTGCTATATTATGCGCGCTCGCTTGCAGCTCTCGCGCACAATACCGCCTCGAGTATAATGATCAACTTAGCACACTTGTATCATAATGTACTATTATGTTCCTAAAAAATCCTAAATATATTTTCCTTTTTTTATCCGTACCATAATAAAATAATTATATCCTACCCAATATCTGTTTCCGGAACGGACAGTATAAAACAGTTCGTCGGTGTAGTAGTTTCAAAATGTGATTACATTTCAGGACCCTATCTCCGAGACACAAGACACCAAATCGCTTACATGTTTATGGAGCTAACCGTACCGAATGCTCAGATGGAAAACTTACCTCGCAAAGCGTTCATTAATGAGTTTTCCTAATGACTTTCAATGTAGTATAATATTATTATAATATCGTTGGGTTTCATTAAAGCCTGAAAAGGTTTTCTAGGTCAAAAGTAAGTGGTATAAATCTCGTACACTTGAACATACTCGTAATGCTTTGGGAGATCTGTGTTATAATACTCATGATGACTGGCAAGACAAATCAGCATCTTTTTTCGAACTGTCTAAACGATCACCACTATGGAATCTTATATGAAATACTCACAGAACTAAGATGACAAAGAACGATCGACACCGATTAAAAGCGTAACCAAAAACGAAACGCAAGTGTGTGCGTAAATTTGTCTATGTGTGGTCAGGAATAGGGTTGCCTATTACAACAGAGCAATTATCTATCGATGTTTGACTGTTTTATCGACAACATGATATTTTTATTCTTCGTTTTTTTGCTCTAAGTTTTATAGTACAATGTAAATTGAGGGTGTCAAATTACAAATTGCAAACGTGTGTGAACTTATTATTTGGCGTATCCCTTAAATTTAACTGAAATAATAAAAATCGTATATTATCAAAAAAAATTCACAAAACATAGTAAGGTCCTTCAAGTATGTTAAATACACATTCGTATTTAAAATCTGGGACTATGACGGCATCGTAATGTAATAGACTGATTAGGTATGTTTATCAAACGAATATCGACATTGGTAGTTCAACATTTAGTCAAGCTCTAGCGTAGCGTGACAATTTATATTTTTACACAAAATATCCTTTAATATTAACTATTGTCATAAATTATTAGCGCACAGTGATAGGATAACTAACAATTAATGCTAGAGAGTGATAACTTACCCGATTTATGCTACTAAATCGACAAAATATCGTTTGAAAACAATCAACCGGCAAATCATATCGACGGTGGAAAGGAGAAACCTGTTAAGCGACATTTTGGTAATTGTCCAGGAGAGCGTTTTAAAGTTTTATTTTTAGGAAAAAAAATCGTATCACTTTCTGTGGCCGCTTTAGAGACTTGTGTTCTTTGAACGTACTTGGTCAAATTGTCATATCTATGAAATAGTAATAACGTTATTTCAATAAACTTGGAACCTTCTGAAATAAATGTCGCTTAATTGATATTGACCTAAGAATTCTCCGAAACGAGCCTTTAAGCGACCTTACGGTTTATAAATAAAATTGTTTTAGTCAGAAAAGTGTCGCTTACAGGGCAAGGTAATTTGTATGACATGCAATTAACCGACAACAGTAGCACTTGAAAAAAAAAACTTAAGCGACTATGTATATAAATATGTGTATGCTTAAGTGACACTGTCTAAATTTTAGTCAATAATTGCGTCGCTTAACATCCCTGTCTTTAAATTTGACCATTATTTCATTATACCTTAAGCAACATTGAAGTCGTCAGATCTCAGTGTTACTTGGCTTAAACGACGCAGAAGAGCATTTTTGACCAAAATGTCGCTTAAAGGGTTTCTCCTTTCCACCGTCGATATTTACCTGTGAAACGAGTGTTTGCAGTCATTTCTTCGGTGGGTAACAGGGCAATCCTTTACACTACACGATACCGTATATCGGTTTAATTATTTGTGTAAATTTACTTCTTACTAGAATTAAATATAAAATCACTTTTAAATAACAGTCTCCGTCGAGAAGGCTGATACGGCTGATATGTCACTTCGAAAGTGGGTACGCTTTTGGGATTGTTTTCTATCTCTTTTGCACTCGTGTAATAGTCATATGACTGGTGGCTTCCCTTTCACACGCTTCCTTTCTCTGTTAAGCGCTAGCGCGGATTCTAACTTTATGGAAATACTCAAAAGTGACGTCACGTTTGACTACTGCCAAATGACTTACTCTTTTAAGTTGTTTTCAATTTATTAAATAGTAGTTCTGTACAAAAATTATTGCAATCTACATATTAGTAATAATTTCTTCGTGTATTATGTCGTGCATAATGTTAAATAATTTATTTTAACTACAGTCATCATCCCTATTAGAAGCTTTCATGTGTATACAGTTCTTCAATAGAAAACAAAGAAAATGTAAACAAACATAAAAGAATAAGGGTCTCAAAAGAAAGTTTTATTAAAGTCAATGTTTTCGGAGATTACCATTCTAGAATTGCATTAAAAAGTACGTTACGATACAAGTGCGAAAAAAAGTTATACGAGTGGTGATAAATTAGAACACGACCGAAGGCGAGACTCCACACGAGTCCGCTTATCGCACGTGTATCGTACGACGTTTTTCAGTACAGAGGCCTTCCCGCAAACTACGAACGAAGTGTTGCCTTCCTGTCACACTTAGAATAGAATAGAATAGAAATCATTTATTTGGTGTAAAAAGGTAAACTTAAATTAAAATACATCTTAAACTAAAAACAACACCAAAATGGATGCCACTCAGCATATGCCGCTAGCTAAAGTTTTAGCCATGGCGCTGGTTTTCAGGGCAACCAGAATACATGATAGGTTCTGACACAGCGCTGACAGCAAGCCGGTTTCCTTAGTGAATAACACTGCAGAATACAACAACAACTTTCTATCTGGCTCGCTCGCGCCAGTATACATTATAGTACGCAAGAGCGAGCGGGATGGATAAAAAGTAAACGCACGTTAATAACCGCTACGTTATAAACGCACACTTACTTTCTATTCATCTCATGGTAGGGCTACAGATGGCCCTCCAAAGTTTCGATCTGACACAAAATGAACCACTTTTCATAGTATCGCGTAAAACAACACCGTCATTTGTACTGTTAACATAATTTCTGTCATACCTTTTTAAGGTTCCGTAGCCAAAATGGCAATAACGAAACCCTTATAAATTCGTCATGTCCATCTGTCCGTCTGTTCGTCTGTCCGTCTGTCACAGCCGATTTACTCGGAAACTATAAATGCTACAGTAATGAAATTTGGTTAGGATATGTGTTGTATGAACCGCTACAGGATTATGATACTGTTTTGTAAAAAAACCATTGGGGTGGGGGCCCTCCATACATGTAACTGAGGGATAGAATTTTTTTTTGTTGTATATAAGCGTGTGGGATATCAATAGAAAGGTCTTTGAAAATTATATGAAGGTTTATAAATCTCATTTTTAATCGTTTTCGAGATATCAGCTCTCAAAGTCTGAAAAATGTGTCCCCCCCTCTATTTTTTAAACTACTCGATATAAAATTCTAAAAAAAATATATGTTAGGCACATTAATAAACTCTATCAACGATTTTTGGTTAGATTTTTTGAGGTAGGTTGATTTAACTGTATTTTTTAAATGATAAATTGATAATGGTACGGAACCCTTCACACGCGATTTCGACTCGCACTTGGCCGGTTTTTTAAACATGACATGAAAAAGCTGGTAAGTGACAACGCACATCAGACGATAAACATTATTATCACGCATCGATCTCTGAAATAAACAAATTACCTTTAAACGATGATTATCGAATACCATGCATGCATTAATCATCGTATATTAACCGACTTCAAAAAGGAGGTTCTCAATTCGCCTGATTTTTTTGTACGTATGTTACTTGATATCTCAGAGAATCGTGAACCGATTTTCATGTTTTTTTAATAACGATTGGCAATAAGGGTTTGATGATGGGATCTTACAGAAATCGGTTGAAGTCGGTTTTGATATAGGTACAGGGTGGATAACTCGACAAACTTGAAAGGTGTATTCCTGACCACATTTTGGGACAATAATGTTTCATGAACTTTTCTGGATTCGGCTTAGTTTCAGAGATAGTGACATTTTTTTCAAAAAACTATTTTAATCATAACTCACTGAAAAATAACTGCACAATTAAAATTCTTTTACTATGAGTTTTTATCTTGACATACTCATTGATTAACGGTAGAGAAAATGAGAAAACAGTTTCCGAAAAATTCAAAAAAATAATAATAACAGTAAAACACTTAAAAAAAGTCTCTACAAATTATTACTGGTCATGTATAAACAAATTCTAAAATATAAAAATAAAATGTTGCCCGAAAATGACATATGCCATGTGTCATGTCGGTAACATTTTTCACTTATTTCGACATCAAAAATGCATTGGTAAAGTCTGTCGGGTTACTCATGAGCACCCTGTATGAGAGAGATAATAATGACATTAATGACATGGTTCCTAAGAACAGATCTCGATATCTCTCATAGTTTGTAACTTTCCCATACAAAGTCAAAGGGCCGGCGCGGCGGCGGCACTGAAGTATTGAAAAATGAAACTTAATTGTTTAAAAACTATGCATTTTATTTGTTTTATATTTCATGTTTCTTAGTAACATTTACTATTTAAGAGCTACACAACCGATATACAAATGAACTAAACTTTATTTTTCAAAAAGTGCAGGTTCGATTCCTGAGTAGGTAGGTATACGTATTTTGTAAGTGTATTAATGTAGTTTTTCTTTTCACTAAAATCGATCTCATGGTTCCTAAGACAAGATTTCGCTATCTGTTATGTTTTCCAAACCCTCCATACTGACCCATTTGAATTGATCACCCTGTATATTTATATAATAAAAAACACGCTTTTTTCGTGTTCCTGATCCTGACAGCAAACTCTTTCATTTGATATCATCCCCATATAATGGGCAATTGGGCACTCCCATAGCGATTTCAAACAACGAATCCGCCATCTTGGGAAGGTCGCCATATTGGATTTGTAATGAAGTATCTTATAGTCATGTACTGTCATCATAACTCGGAGCGTGTGCAAAATTTCATCCAAATCAAAAATCAAATTTGACAATTGAGAATCCAATTCACGATTCAAGTAGTTTCAGTAATTTTTGCAAATTTTGAATATTATCTACATTTTGTACGCATTTTTTCCGGTACAGAGGTTGGCCATAGCTATCCAACGCGGCAATGCCGTGAGTGTTATGGGCACCGGAAGCGATATGGAGCGGATATTGACGGGTATTTTTGCCACGATTTTTTGATGTAGGTACCTATATAATTTTGTTTTTTTAAGTTAAGTTTATTTTTAAGATCTAGTTTTTTACTTCAATATTGTTAGTTAGTTTATAATGTAATTTTTGTACGCACATTATCTAATATAATTCTAAACAGACTCTTACTTGTAAACAACCGGTGTAGAAAGAAAACAAAAATGTCATCAACATTCTTCATTACTTCCGGATTTCTGCGCTCTTTGAATAACTGGTAAAATATGCTTTATATTATTAATTCTCTTTCCCAAGAAACCATTTACAGAACTGAAAGCAAATTTCAATATCAGTCTACAAATTACATAATTATCTAATCTGTGGGTGATCAAGCTTTAACTATTTAAAAAAAAACGTTATAAAGGAAGAATCACATAATTATTGTCACCATGACTTTTCAAGTATCGGTATCTAATGAGAGCCATAAAGGCTAACAAATATATAAATTATGTAAAAGTAGCACTTAGCCCTTATTGATTATCATAATAAATAAACCTTAGCATGCACCTATTTTGACCTATATGTATAGTGTAGATATGTCACCTAAAACACTTTTTCCTTTATAATTGTGTTTATTTCGGTATCGGTATTTTATGTTCACTGTGAGATACGTTTAAGGAAGCATATGCTACAAAATGTAAACCTAACTTCATTGTATACTTTCCCTGTATGTTTCTGTGTTGTCTCCTTAATAAATAAAATCAGGTTTTTCTCGATACGTAAAGCAAGCCATCTCGCTCGCTCCAATGTCAGTGCGAGCGTGATAGAATGCATTACGTATTTATTTATTTATTTATTTATTTAAACTTTATTGCACAAAAGAAAATCTTAAAGTACAAAAGGCGAACTTAATGCCAAGGGCATTCTCTACCAGTCAACCTTAAGGCAAAGCAGAGAAGGTGTGGGCGGTGCTATTGAGTAAAACCTTATCCTTATCCTTATTGGCCGTGTGGTGACGGCATTAAGAATACATTTGTCACCACACCAATTCATCGTGTGGGTGTCGTAAGAGTCGACTAAGTGATCGAAGTGTCACTGACCATCATTTGATAAAAGATTGATGATGGGCAGCAGCGTCATCATAGTGGACACATTACTGCGATCGCCAAACTGCTTGCCCAGCGTGGCGATTATGGGCAGTTACCTCCTAATGCGTCTATACGCATAGTTAATAGGAGAGGCCTACGTCCAGCAGTGGACAATCATAGGCTGATGATGATGATGAAAACCTTATCCTTAACTCTCCAACTCATGGCACCTACACGGTGTCATCGACGTTTTTTTTTATGGATTAGGAGGCAAGGCAAGACGTATCGCCTGATGGTAAACGATCACCGTCGCCCATGGACACCCGCAACATCCGTGGTATTACAAGTGCGTTGCCGACCTTTAAGATGGGAAAACGCTCTTTTCTTGAAGATTTGAAGATCGTAACGGTCCGGAAACACCACAGGCGACCAATCATTCCAGTAGGCCTAGCAGGTGCTTTTGTCAGCCTCCGTAGCTTAGTTGGTAGTGACCCTGCCTACGAAGCTGGAGGTTCCGGGCTCGAATCCCGGCGAGGGCATTTGTGTATTTATTTATCACAAATATTTGTTCCTTGGTCATGGCTGTTTATGTATTTAAGTATCTATATCTATCTATTATATGTCGTCGCCTGGTACCCACATCACAAGCCTTAATTGAGCTTACCGTGGGACTAGGTCGATTTGTGTAAGGTGTCCCAAAATATTGGCCTAGGTGGCCTGTAGGCGTAAATTACGAAGCACAGCATATTATGTAAAATTATACTATGTTTACGTCTCACGATATTTATCATTTTAACTTGTATTGCACTGTAATGTACATAAATGTCAAAGGGAGTACAAATATGTTTTCAATATCATTTTAATATGAAAACCCCGTTTAAGAATTACGTCGGGCGCGGGACGTGTAGATTTATTTCGTGTCTCAAATGAGAAAAGTCACAAGTCTCATACAGCTTTTAACAAACATACATCGTTTTTCAAACGTTGCTGTACCGAAATAATGAAACCGAGATTTTCGTAATATTAAGCGATGAGCGATGGTGCTATTTATATAATTACGTTTATTTGTTCTAGTTAATTATGTTATTTTATCCTTTTAGTAAAGGGTAAAATTATATATATCTGGTAGCTGTTTAGATACATTAAAAACCGGCCGTCGTGTATCCCAGCTGATATAAAATATAAGGCTTAAGGTACATTTAGACCAAACGAGCATTCGCTCATTATATCCCTCATTCTACGTGTTTAGCGTAGAAACTTTAGGTTCATGGGGCCCCAGCGCGCGCAAATTGTTTGCTGACGCGAAACGTCTGGTTGACGGTTACGACCGAAGAGCTGGCGACTTCCTCGCACAACGCATCAGTATTGCGATACAGCGAGGAAATGCCGCCAGCATCCTCGGTACAATGCCACAAGGGCCAATCTTAGATATATGCTAGGTTAAGTAGATTAGTTAGATTTAATCAATGTAAGTATTATTAGTAATATTAACGTAAATTAAATAGGTTTCGGCATCTTTAGATTCTCTGACAGGATTACTACAATCTCACAAAAAATACCCGTTAATTGTTCAAATAGCCTCCAGGTATATCTATTTTAGGTTCCGCGTCGGCCATTGACCTTAAAATAAGGCCCAGTCTAGACGAACGAGTAACTCGACTCACTTTATTCCTTGACGTTTCTGACACTTTTATGTGAAATACACGTTTCTACTTTTGACGTGCATAAATATAATATGAAATGTTTGTGGAAGTTCCTTACGTAAATCATTCTAGACGTTACGATAAACGAGTACAGATGTAGTGAATAATGTTTTGGCATATTAAGGAGAGGCCTATGTTCAGCAGTGGACGTCTTTCGGCTGATATGATGATGACGATGATATTAAGGAAAAACCTATCCTTGTGTATCGTTCTTTATATTTCATCATCATCATCATCAGCCTATGTTAGTCCACTGCTGGACGTAGGCCTCTCCTATTAACTATGCGTATAGACGCATTAGGAGGCAAATGCCCATAATCGCCACGCTGGGCAAGCGGATTGGCGATCGCAGTAATGTGTCCACTATGATGACGCTGCTGCCCATCATCAATCTTCTAGAACGGTCAGTGACACTTCAATCCCTTAGTCGACTCTTACGACACCCGCAGG
Organism: Thaumatotibia leucotreta; assembly: GCA_025490895.1. Lineage (NCBI taxonomy): Eukaryota > Metazoa > Arthropoda > Insecta > Lepidoptera > Tortricidae > Thaumatotibia > Thaumatotibia leucotreta. Next base: position 4,436 of record JALPQI010024205.1, on the reverse strand, counting down.
AGGAGTTGGGGTGGTGACAAATGTATTCTTACTGCCGTCACCACACGGATTTATATTTCAAAATTGTACAATTTATATACATAAATTAAATCTAATTAAACTAACTAACCTAACCTATACCTAATATTCGCCCTTATGGCAATGTACCGAGGATGCCGGCGGCATTTCCTCTCTGTATCGCAGTACTGATGCGATTTACATAAATTTATATAATTGTTCTGACTATTAGAGACTTCATCTCTAGTTAATGTACTATATCTGTATTTATATTAAATCAAATTTATGTTTCGTTTTTAATTAATGCATGTTAGCCGTAAGATGTTATAAAACTATTATTTGAAAAAAGAAAGTCCCGCTGAGTTTCTTGCCGGATTCTTCTCAGGCAGTGGTGTAGGGTTAGAACCGGAGGTAGTTTTTTTTTTCTCTCATTCGCTATTTAGTTTAACGATTCAAAAGCGCTCGTTGCTGGGCCTAATTGAATAAAGAATATTTTGACTTTGACTTTTGACTTTGATTTATATTAATATCTCAAATAAGAAAAAGTACGCAACGGACTTTGATGCGCTATTTTTCAATAGATAGATTGGTGCGGCTCTACTGACGTGGAGCGGAACGTAGCTGTGGGAGCTCGGCCAATGAGACCGCATCACAGTGTTTCGAATTTAGAATTTGAAGAATGTAATTGGTCAATTTTGCACAGCTCCGCTCCGCTCCGCGTCAGTGGAGCCGCACCCTAATTCAAGGAGAAGGTTTTAATATTAGTATTGTAGGCCGAGGTGGGGGAGGCCTATGTTCAGCAGTGGACGTCTTTCGGCTGATATGGTGATGATGATGATGATGGGTCAATAGTGTAGAATATACCGTCGCGTCTCGTATCTTCGCCTAGGATACCAATCTTCGCCCAGTGTGAAAAAATCAAGTTTCCGCAGTAATTTTAGTCCACAGAAAATTACGTTTCATCACACCTGTTCGGTAGGTAAGTGCGCCAATGCGCTGCGGCGATGTGCGCCGTAGATGCGTAATTACGCCCTAGGGCAATCAAGGATTTTCATATAAGATTACGTCGCACTAGCGCAGCGCCCGACGCCCCACGCAGGCGCACCGCGCCGGGATTTCTGTTATAAAAATAATAAATTTAAATCATCCCTGATTTTGAGACATGATTTTTAGACTATTTTAGAGTAGTTTTGTGAATATATATTGTTTTTTGCCTCACAGGTGTGATGAAAATCATTGTGTGTGCCACGGCCGGTACATAACAATAATTATGAATACACACAACACAATTTCTGATGTACTAAAATAGCATGCAGGCATGGAAAACATGTATTTTGGCTACGTAACAGTCTGCACTAAAAATAAGGCGCGAACATCAACTTTTGATACTAGGCGAATATAGGTATATGAAACACCTACACTACTTTGCTCATTGTAGGTTTATACTCGGCGTAAAGTTAAACACTAGTTGCATTTAACTTTACTACACTTAGTTTGTAGTTGTGCTCACTCCCACGTCGCTTACAAGTTTTCAGTCAAAAGTAGCTGGTATAATACCGGGTCGCGTTTTATGAAGTTACATTTTACAATTTCGCTGTTTGCGTCTCTAACGCACGCACATGATTGGCTAGAAAGAGAGGCAAACAGCAAAATTGTAAATTGTAACTTTATAAAACGCGAACCTGTATGCTTAGCACATGGCATGATTGGTACGTCAGTATGTCGCCGCGAGATAGATTCTCCATTTTTTGCTAACTATATCAATAAAAGAGGGATGGATAGTTTATCTCGCGGCGACATACTGTCGCACTAATCATGTGCTAAGTCTACTGGTCGTATATTTTTTTAAACATCACCATCAGCAGTGTTATTCATTAAGAAAACCGCCTTGCTATCAGCGCTGTGTCAGCGCTGCGGCAGCGTCGAGCCTAAAAATGGTATTCACTAATGCACTTTAAACGACACTAGCGCTCGGCGACGAATGCGGCGTGAGCTGGAACTACACTGCGTCGAGAGTTACCGCCTACAGTTCGACGACGAGCTGTTCTACGTTAGTGAATACCGTTTTTTGCAGCGTTGCAGTGTTATTCACTAAGGAAACCGCCTTGCTGTCAGCGCTGTGTCAGCACTGCGGCAGCGTCGAGCCTAAAAATGGTATTCACTAATGTAATTTAAACGACACTAGTGCTCGGCGACGAATGTGGCGTGAGCTGGAACTACACTGCGTCGAGAGTTTGACGTTTAATGTACGACCTTCGTATTCTCTAACGAAAAACAGCGACGAACTCGCTCACAACCTCGCTCTCAGCCTCGATTCCTAATGTCAAATAAAACAGCTAGGATTTTAAACAAGGCTGTCTCGAGCTCGACGTCGAGCTCATTGACGAACGCAGCGTCGAATGTGTGAATAAGAGAATAGCATAGCTGCGCTCTACGTCGAAGTGAAGGCTGTCTCGTCGTCGAGCTCGTTGACGAACTCAGCGTCGAATGTGTGAATAAGAGAATAGCGTAGCTGTTCAGTCACAAGACGGGTTTATAACTACTATGCGCCATGTGGCCGAAAATTATATGACATGTTACCTCTTCTCAAAGTTCTTAAACTATTATTCCCATAGTTTGGCTTGGCAGAATGATCACATGGCAAACCAATGTTACGCAGACGCATCTTGCGCAGATTACCATGTTCCAACCTAACTAGTTGTAGTTACCAAATAAAAATTCGTTTTAGTACCGTGTGGTAGTCAGATTTGGTAGCTGGCTGCCAAATGGGAAATATGGTTTCCCGCCTGGTAGCCAGCTAATAATTTTCCCATTTCGTAGCCAGATTTGGTACATATCTGCATTCTGCAGTGTTTATTCACAAAGCCGCCTTGCTGTCAGCGCTGTACTTTAAACGACACTAGTGCTTGGTGACAAATGCGGCGTGAGCTGGAACTACACTGCGTCGAGTGTTTGACGTTTAAAGTACAAACTTCGTATTCTCTAACGAAAAACAGCGACGAACACGCCCACAACCTCGCTCACAGCATAATTTTGGTGAACGTTGGTATGCCAATCATCTGCCATAAGTTGGTTAAGAAGTAAAATAGGTAGGTAAGGCAAAAAATATTTCGACGAAATAGCTATACACACTGCTGAACATAGACCTCCCCTTTGGACCTCTACATATCGTTTGGAGGCGACCTGCATCCAGCCTCCCCGGCGATCGTCACAAGATCGTTTTTCCATCCTAATAGTCCGTACACTGTGCTTGCCAAACCGCAATAGAGTAGTTTTTGACCCCGTTGGACATCTAGGGGTTACCATGACGTATCAATGCGATTCAGTTTAGGTTTCAGGGAAATAGACAGTGATATACGACTCGTATAGCCTTGTCCCTTTTTGTCGACCTAAACTCGCATTAGTACGTCATGGTAAGCCTCCAGTTGTGGCTTGCCCATTACCACTTCAGCTTCCTAATCCGAAGGGCTATGTCGGTGACTCTAGTTCGTCTACGAATCTCCTCATTTCTGATCGTACGTGTAGAGAAACCCAGGGCAAAGCCCTCTGCAAAGCTTGTTCAGCAACTTTGAGCTTTGAGGTGAGGCAAATTTTTAAATTTAGACACTTGTTTTTAGATAGCTAACAAAATAGTTGACAAGTCTTTCACACACACACACATCATCAGCCTATGTTAGTCCACTGCTGGACGTAGGCCTCTCCTATTAACTATGCGTATAGACGCATTGGGAGGTAAATGCCCATAATCGCCACGCTGGGCAAGCGGATTGGCGATCGCAGTAATGTGTCCACTATGATGACGCTGCTGCCCATCATCAATCTTGTAGAATGGTCAGTGACAAGTCTTTAAGTAATTAATTTTGATCCAGTTAAGGTGGCGTGAGACAAATCTAGTTGACTTTGCACCGCCGGCGTCTGCGCCAATTACGAGTAATTTCAGTCCCTCGAGATATTTGGAGATTAAGATGTTTTTTTCAAATATCTGGGGACAACTTGAGCAAAGCTAAAGCTAACTCATCAAAGTTATTAAATAAAAGCTTAGAAATCATAATTGAATAGGCGACGATATATATATTTTAAAATGTATACTTAGATAGAAACATCCGTAACTCAAACACTCGGAAAAAAAAATCTGTACCCATCAACAAATAAAAAATTAAAAATATACTTATTGTCTTTACCAGTATATGAACCACAAACCTCTAGTTTAATGGGCACTACTGTACCTACAATACTTGCTTTCATGCCATCAGAGCTCTATCATGGCGTTAGGCTAGATTTACACAGAGTATTTTTTCCCGTATACCGTATTCGAGATTTTCTCGAACGTCGTAGAGACTATAGACTTTGCGTAGTAGTTACCGTTCACATGCATTCTCGAATGCGGTATGCGGGATCCGTGTGTACGTTATTATTCAAAGTCTATTGTCACTACGACG
>JALPQI010024204.1:0-15998 GCA_025490895.1 Thaumatotibia leucotreta | reverse complement strand
GACCTTTTCTACCTTCTATCTAGCCCTCAAGGATGGTTTTGAAGAAATCATCGTGTCGAATAAAATGTCCAATCATCTTTCCGCGTCTCACTTCGATGGTGTTCAGTCAAAGACAAAATAAGGTGTACACAAAAATGTCCAAAAATATGTCCCAGTGCACTCTATTTCTGTGTAATAGTGAATCAACTTTATTGTCTGTTATTGCCATGGTTACTGTCGCCTGACGAGTCACACTGGTTTTCTGCAAAATTATGCTACTTAATTTATGAAAACACGCATGAAGTCCATGTTTGTTGATGGCCCATCAAGGAAAGGGTTTATTAACACCAGAAAAATGCATGTTTGCATAGTTTACGTAGCATTAAACCAGCGTGACTCAGGCGACCGTAACCATGGTAATAACAGACAAAAAAAGTTGATTCACCCAATAAGAACGTCGTAACATATAGCACTCTTCATCTCGTCGTAACATATAGAAATTCTTTCGAAACTTATTTTTGCACTTGACTGTTCATGATCGTTCTTCTCTCATCCACTCTGCACGCAACAAAAAATAATATGCCAATCGCCAATATGTTACTTAATAATGCAATGACTATGCTCTGATTTATTTGGCAAACGATTACGTGCGATTTATTATTAAATTAGTCTCATTAGGCTACGTTGTTTGTTTTGTAACACTCCTCAAAATTTACCTGTTTGTGAAAAAACAGGCATGTTGCCAAATGTAACAGATGTGTAACGAAAACTTAGGTTCAGTTTGCCAAACGAATTTCGGCCTAAATATTAGTTAATCACTTTCATTTTTAACACATCCGGTGCGTCCCATGTAATTTAAACAAAAATAGCAAATAAAAAACCGGCCAAGAGCATGTCGGGCCATTTATGCTACAACTTTGTCGGCGTAATTACTATGTATACCTGGGGCCTATTTCTCGAAAGCTTGTAACTTGTAATACAAGCGGAAGTCCTTGGACCCGTTTCTCGAAAGCTTGTAACTTGTAACACAAGTGGAAGTCTCTTTTTAACACTATTAATTAGATAAGGACTTCCGCTTGTATTACAAGTTACAAGCTTTCGAGAAATAGGCCCCTTATCTAATTAATAGTGTCAAAAAGAGACTTCCACTTGTATTAAAAGCTACGAACGGGCTCCTGTACCAAATTACAAACTTGTAGTACTAACATCCTATGCTGTGAACAGACAGACGGACGACAGACAGACGGAAATGGCGAAACTACAAGGGTTCCTAGTGTACTACAGAACCCTAAAAACATGTATCACTGACGCTAAACAACATATTTATTTTTAAAACATATTTCCAAGGAAGAGGATCTTTGTTTATTTAGTAGCTCAAAAATAAATGTCTATAAATATCCACGCCACGACAATAAGGTTGAGTACAATGTGTGGACATATTTCTGGCCCGAATAAACCTTGGTTATACAGGAAACGCGACTAGCTAGTTCAAAACCACAGCGAGGAACCTCAGCGAGGAAACCACAACGGAGGATGTCGTACGCCACGTTCAGGCCAACATGGGTATCGCGGCACCAGTTTGCCAGAAATTGGTGGTCACTCGAGGAAATTACACTTCGTTCCGCCTGGATGTGCCAGCTGACAAGGTGAAAACTGTCAAAACTACTGCAAATTGGCCCACAGGAGTTGGAGTACGTTATTTCAATGTCATACCACCAAAAAACTCCAATGCACAACAACGGACAAACACAATATCTTAATAACAACTGAATTCACTGTGATTCACCAAAACGTTCGATCAATTTGTGGTAAAACATCATTACTTGAACTATTATGTTTCGATGAAAACCCGGATGTACTTGGATTAAGCGAAATTTGGTGTAGTAAACATGAATTGGAGTATGTTAGGTTATGTGGGTACACGCTCGCGAATGGCTACTGCCGCGCTCGCGCCGACGCGCACGGGGGGGTAGCTATTTTCTTACGCGATAATTTACAATTTAAACCTCGAAATGACCTACATGACCTATGCGTGCCGTATCACATAGAATTAACCGCAATTGAAATTCCACATTACCATTTGATTATTATTGTTTTGTATAGGACATGTAATGGCGACTTTGACATATATTTAGAACGTATTGAATTGTTATTAAATAAGCTAACTGACGAAAATAAAAGGTACCTAATTGTTGGCGATCAGAATGTGGATTACCTAGTTGACAACATTTCGAGGAGACGGGTTGATGACGTAATTAATTCCTTTGGTTGTGTAAATCTAGTTACTTTTCCCACTCGCGTTACTGCCGACTGTGCGTCATCCATTGACTGTGGTTTAGCAAACTACGCGCGCGAACATCTAACAGTGTCGGCATTGGACACGGCTATAAGCGACCACAACGCGCAACAGTATGTGTTCACTATGGATACTAAGACTAGCACGAAAGTGAGTGAGACAATCGAACGCCGATTATTTAATAACCAATCTATTTATTCATTTTATACTGACATATCTTATTATAATTTTAATTTTATTTATGATAACACTATTGACATTAACTATAAATTCGATAAATTATTTAATATATTGACATATTATATAAATTTACATTTTCCCATTAAAACCTTAAAGATAAGACAGAAATCAGCTGTTCCGTGGGCGACAGACGAACTATTTGAACATATGCAAAGGCACCGAGACCTCCACGAAATATTACGTCAATATCCTAACAACTAGATTTTATCGGATTGCATCAAATATTATTCTACTCTTATAAAGTCAGAGACATTACGAGCCCGTCAAAAGTACGTGGAAACTAGGCTGGCGGAATGTAATAATCCCACTAAAGAGATATGGCGGATTGTTAATGAAGAGGTCGGCGTACAACCATGTACACAAACCATTAGGCTAAAAAAACATCAAGATGACACTTACATGTCTCATGGAGAGATACCTAATACATTTAATTCGCACTTTTTAAATATCGCTTCCAAATACATAATAAACAGTGACGAGTCATTATCAAGACAGTACGTTAGTAAGCATTTGGGTGCCTCGTCTGATATACCTTCATTCACTTTCCCTGTCGTCACGCGTGAGCTTCTGGACAAGACGATTATGTCTATGTTAAAAACCCGATCTACAGTTGACGTATATGACATATCTATTAACATTATATTAAGTATATGGGACATTTTATCTGATATTTTGGTAGTATTAGTAAATGACATGTTTTTAGTTGGTACTTACCCGAATGCCCTTAAAAATACAAGAGTATGCCCTGTATATAAGGGAAAAGGGGACAGGAGTGATGCAAACAATTACAGACCCATAACTATCGTACCCACAATCTCTAAACTAGTGGAGTCCATTATGTCGTCTTCCCTACTAGCCCACTTAGAATCGAATAAGCTGATTAGTGACCATCAATACGCGTACCGGCATAAACGATCTACTACCATGGCAGCTCATAAAATGGTAGACTGTATTATGTCTGGTCTAGATGACAAGTACAAGATGGCTGGCATACTGTGCGATCTTTCAAAAGCATTTGATGTGATAGATCATAAATTGCTTCTGGGTAAGTTGGGTATGTACGGCATCTCTAACCCCGCTCTGGATTTGATTGCATCATTCTTGTCTGACCGTAAACAGGTGGTGAAAATGTCTGTAGGTGGTAAAACAGTGACTTCGGATACTGGCAAAGTCAAATTGGGCATCCCTCAGGGTTCGGCGACTGGAAACACGTTATTCTTATTGTTTATTAACGACCTCCCTTCGGCAATCACCAGTGGCTTTTCAATTTTATTTGCGGATGACACAACAGTCGTCGTCAACGCCAAAACACATACGCAACTTGCTGATAGGATCAATGAGGCCTGTTACCAACTGCAAGCATGGTTCTCTTCTAACGGATTGCTTCTAAACGTCGCCAAATCAAATGTAATGATTTTTTCAGGACGTACGATTGAGGTGCCACTCTGTATTGCTGAAGGGCCTATGCCAGTATGTAATGCCACGAAATTCCTGGGTTTTACACTTGACTCAAATTTGCATTGGAAGTGCCATGTGGACGGGCTATGTAATAGGTTGAGTGGTGCTATTTTTGCCCTAAAAAAACTACAACCTTTGATATCAAGCAAGTCGTTGAAAGCCGTATATTTCTCGCATTTTCACTCCTTTATGTCATATGGTACGGTGATTTGGGGCAACTCCACGAGTGCAGATCGCGTGCTAATACTCCAGAAACGTGCGATACGAATACTGGCGGGAGTTAAGCCTCGGCACTCTTGCAGGGAACTATTTGTTAACTATCGCATCATGACGCACTACTCACTGTACATTTTCGAAGTAATTATGTTTGTGAGAAAGAACTTATCACTTTTTAAACGTGTTGAAGTTTCGGGTAAATTGATACGATCCACTGGTAGACTACGAACAGTGCCGCGACGCATGGCACTTTCATGCAAAAACCCGCGCGTGATTGGTCCCACATACTATGAGCGTCTACCCTCTGAATTGCGTACAGAAACATCTGACGAAACATTTGAGCGTCAACTGAGATACCTTTTATTGAAAAATCCACTGTATTCTGTTCACGAGTATATGTGTTTGACATTTGACAAAGTAAATTAAATTGTTTAAATTATTATTATTATCCATTATTGTTTCATTATTGTTTCATCATTATTGTTTTGTAACTAGTTTATATTTAGCACATGACGATCACTAAGAGATACTAGCATTTTAGTTAATTTTATTATTATGTCCTTTATTTATTCTTACTCTTAGGTTAGGTGTTTTACAATATGATTATAAAAGTAAAATACAATACAACATACAAAAACGATACAAAACATATAAACACATTATAAAAAACCTAACCTAGATGGCCGCCGGCAGCGGAGCGGGCCCAAGCTGCCGGTGGTTAGGGCTACAGGGAGAGGAACCGCCGGACTATACGCGCCGTGTCCAGGATTACCGCCTTCTGCATCTGACCCTTGATCCAACCACCTAGCGAGAGCCTCTTGAGGTGTTGATCGAGACTCTTCGCTATGAGACCATTCGCAGAAACAACTATCGGCACAATGATCGCCGAATCAACATCCCACATGTCGGTTACCTCGTGAGCCAAGTCAAGGTACTTACTGGCTTTGTCCTTTTCGGCCTTCACGAGGTTCTCGTCATGGGGGATCGTGATGTCGATGAGCATTGCACGGCGTTGCGATCGATCTATCAGCACGATATCAGGCTTATTGGCTACAATAGTCCTGTCCGTGATGATAGATCGATCCCAATAGAGCGTGGCACGACCATTTTCGAGAACTGCCGCAGGTGTGTACTTATAGTAAGGCACTTCGAAGCCCACAAGGCCGTATTGAAGAGCAAGCTGCTGGTGTATAATCCTGGCTACGAGGTTGTGTCTGTGCAAGTACTCGGTGTTAACAATCTGAGAACAACCGGAAATAATATGCCTGAGTGACTCACCGGGACGGCGGCATGCCCGACAAATGTCGACCGTACCGTCCTTCAGGATATATTTCCGGTAGTTATTCGTCATGATAACCTCTTCAGCAATTGCACAGGCAAAACCCTCGGTTTCTCCGAAGAGGTCCCCGAATCGTAGCCAGTTCACCGACGCGAGCAGATCTACGTCAGGTCCCGTGAGGGCCTTGTAGAACCGCCCGTGTAGCTCCTTGCTCTTCCATACCGCCCTGCGGTCCTCGGTGCTTAGTACCACAGGTCTGCGCCAGTTCTCTTTTGCCAAGGAGAGCGGCGTGAGGTTCCGGTCTACTGCCACCACATCACGATGCATCCCGCACTCATTGTTAAGAAAATAGTTTCTAAGATTGTACACCTCGCGGTTGTGGAGGTCTTTGGCATTTAAGAAGCCGCGGCCTCCACATTTACGCGGGATGTACAATCTCATAACTGATGAGCGCGGGTGTAGCATTCGATGTGTGGTAAGCAGTGTACGGACCCTTCGATCCAGGGCGTCCAGCTCGGTCTGAGTCCACCTTAGTATGCCAAAGGAGTATGTGAGTATGGGTATTACCCAGGCGTTGAAGGCGCGCACTTTGTTGCCTCCTGACAAAAGACTGTTAAGTACTTTTGTGAGCCGGCTGAAAAAGCGCTCCTTCACCGCCTGTCTAATTCCCATATCTTCAATACCCAAAGACTGTGACATACCAAGGTATTTATAGGTTTCTGCTTCCGAGATAGATCTGAACGACATTGTCTCAGAAAGCTGTAAATTTGTTGAATTTACTACTTTCCCCCGCTGCACATGCATAACCGCACACTTATCGACACCAAATTCCATATTGATGGCACTACTGAAAACTTCTGTGGTTCGCAGTAGTTCCAACAAGTCTTGGCTATTTGGCGCAAATAATTTGAGATCATCCATATACAGAAGGTGAGAAATGACTTCACCCTCTCTCCGAAGCCGGCAACCTAGTCCTGAATCCTTCAGCAGGGTGCTGAGGGGATTCAGAGCTAGGCAGAACCATAAGGGACTCAGACTGTCACCCTGGAATATTCCTCGCTCAATCCTTATAAAGTCCTGCGGGCCAGAGGGGCCATCCCCGCCTCCTGGTTGACGAAGGACTGTGGTCCACTGCCTCATACAAGCGCCGAGAAAGGATCTTAAAGTTGCATTAACTTTATACAGCTCCAAGACCCTTTCCAACCATGAGTGAGGCACCGAATCATAGGCCTTCTTGTAGTCAATCCAAGCGGCGGAGAGGGCCCCCTTGTTACGCCGGACTTGCTGGCAAATGGTCATGTCGATGAGGAGGAGCTCTTTAGTACCACGGGACCCAACCCTACATCCATTTTGAGCAGGAGCCAAAACATTGTTCGAAACAATGTGCGTGTTAATTTTTACTCTCAAAATGGATGTAAGGAGCTTGTACAGTGTGGGCAAGCACGTGATGGGTCGGTAGTTCTTCGCTTCCGTGGTACTACCGGACTTGTAGAGCAGGAAGGTTACACCAGTTGTTAAGGAAGGTGGCAGGGAACCGAGCTCGAAGGCTTGTTGGAATTGCGTTGCCAATCGTGAGTGTGAACATCGAAACCATTTTAGCCAGAAGTTGTGCAATCCATCCGGCCCAGGACTTTTCCAGTTTTGAGTCGTGCGGATAGCACAACTTACGTCTTCGGGGCTGATGGTAACTGCCCCCATAGGTTCGATGGTCTCGCATTCACGTTCGACAACGGTCATCCATTCACCCTCGGTGTGTCCGACGGGCGCCGACCAGATACTACGCCAGAAATCACTCATGGCAGTAGCATCCGGCAACGGCGCGTCGGACACACGGTAGTCGGTTTCCTCCCACTTTCGGTAAACCTTCCTTTGGTCACTCTGGAAAAGGCGATTTTGCTGGAATCGGTTCACACGCTCTCTGTAGCGGCGAATACGGTTTGCCCATGCATAAACCTTCTGCTTCAGAAAGTCGATGCGCTCTGTGAGGTTGGCCATGTAGTCGCGGGGTGCAATACCCGTTCCCGCGAACGCCTGGTTCACAAAGCGCATTACTCGGGGGCGGTTGTTGCCCCCCCTGAAGCAGATCAGCTTTGCAATGAGAGTCCTAAACGAGTCGATACGTCGCTCGATCCGCACCTGCCATGCGGGGACACCCCCAGCGGTCCTAGGTGCACGGTCAGAGTCCGGAAACTTGACTCGAGCAACACGGCACGCTGCGATGGCCCCGCAGTACATGATCGAGTGCGTATCATCCAAATCTTTACTGGATCGTATATACGGCTCCAGTAAAGCGTTTAGGGCTCCCATCAACGCTAGATTACGCCTATTCATGGGCAAACGTGGTAATCGTGGCCTAGAATCGGGTGTGAAGCGATGCTGCACAATCGCTTCTTCCAGAGTCCTCCTCAATTGCTCATTGTCTGAAGTACTCGCACTCAGGTTCGTGACGTCATCCCCGTCGGCACTGGGATCAACCCACGGTGCCCCCGGTGCCAGGTCGGGTGCCGGCACCGGATCCGGCGACATGGCGGGCGGGTCCCGCGCCGAGGCGGAGGCCGCACGAACTGGGAGAGCCTCCAGGCGGAGCCGGTCAAGTGTCGAGTCATCCAGCCGCTTTAGTCGTTGGATGACTCGCACTTGATCCGATAATCGCTGCGCAGTCACATTGATAGTCGGTTCAAGGGCCTGAAACAAAGGAAGCATCCGGACACGATACGCGGATAGGTTGGTTTCTCCCTCTGTAGCCCCATAGTAGGCGCGCATGACGTTCTCATTCATGGATTGAGACCATTGCATGCGTCGCACTACACCACCGGCAGCGGGAGCCGTGGGCGGGGCAGGATGTCCCGCGGGCCCCAAGCGTGCCGGCAGCGGTGGCCGTCCGCGCCGCGCAGGTGGTCGTGGCGGCGGCGGCGGCGGTCCGCGCTCGTCGCTCGACTCGCTGGTGTCGGGTGCAGTGGCGAATTCTTCACCCGACGACAATTCCGATGAGGAGGAGGAGGACGATGCGGACGGAGGTGGTGGGCGTGCGGATAGTGTGGACGCTTGACGTGTTTTACTTCTCGTTTGCATGATTTTCTGTTGGCGTTTATGTATGTTGGCGTGTAGGTCCGAGTATATGAGTAGTCATCATTGGTATCATTTGTACCACTAAAATTGTACAAAGTAGAATCGAAACGGCCAATAAATACATTTTTTATAGAAAAGAACAGAAAAATTAGTAAAAAACACGTCTGACGTTGACAGCGTCAATCAATTATTATTATTATTATTATTATTATTTATAATTATGTTTTGACATGCATTGAATATTGTTGACATAGGATTAATTGGCATGTTTTAAATTGTATCTCGTTGTTTTCTATTTTTTATTAGTTTATGTTATTTTTAATTTAATTACCTATCCTGACGATCATAATATAAATTCATGTAGATTAGTTTAAGACAATTTATAGTGTAATTTTATATTATGAGAATAAATATCTAAATCTAAATCTAAATCAAACATGTAAATGTCTGACTAGCGTCGTTAAATAACACCAATGGACATGGTTGCGTTAATTTATTTGACAATTTTATGTCATAGCTAAATAGTAGAAATAGCCATTCCCCGAACTGCCAAATAAAACCCTAAAACTAGCCATGTAGTTTTAGGAATTACTGGATGCTTAGCCAAGTTGCCAATCGCTTACGCTTAGTAGCGTATCGTAGTTTTCCCTCTCTGTCACTCTTTCAAATTAGTGCGACAAAGACAGTTAGCTGCCTTTGGTTTACGATTGACGATGAAGCGTTAGCGATTGGCAACTTGTCTAAGCACCCTGTTATTATTAAATTGTGACTTCTGTGGAATCTGAGGCAAAGTGTGCAATAGTCCATTCCTTAGACGTTCCTTGCGTTGATAATTATTTGGACTTTAGGTTTCAATTGACAAATTACTACAGGTGACTAAGTACTTTAGGTAGGATTTGGGTATCGAAGAAAACTTAAGCCGAAAGCCGACCGGATATTTTGTGCTTGTAATTACAATTCCCAAAAATCTAAATTCAAATTTCGAATAGCTTAATTTGGCCGATTCATATTTTGGCATCATAGTTGAGATACCAAAAAAAAAATGGAAAAGTACCTACATATTCGAAACATTCCATGTTCCATCTAATGATTCTCCGAATGAAATTTTAGGAAAACTTGTTTGGAAAGTAGTCATATTTTAGTACTTAAACATAATACTCGTATCTTAGTCTGACACCCTACAAGATAGGCACGTGATTGGTGCAACAGTAGGTATGCCGCGTGATTTTTCGTCTTTTACTAACTAAATTATTAAAAAAGAGGCTGCAGTTAGTACTGCGACAGAGTGTCACACCATGTATTAAACCTACTGTCCTTGCTGAATAAATATCAACTAACAAAACATTATATTCTAGGTAAACTGGCCTCCATGAAGCATCTGAAGGACGAAGTGAACACAATAAAGCGTGATATGGAATGCGGACTCCGGTTGGACTCCGTGGACGTGTCAGTTAACCCAGGGGACACTTTAGTGTGTTACAAGCTTGTCGACGCTAGCGACCGCACGGGGTGGGACCCCGGGTTTTAAGACTTAGTAAAATGTATATTAAGTAGATACCTTTGTCGTTTTAATTGTCTCCTTATTTAAGTATTGTTACACAAGGATTACACCTGACATTCCTTATATAGCAATGGGTTTTTTTAAACCGACCAGTAGGCTTAGCACAGGATTAGTGCGACAATATTTCGTCGCAAGATACACTAGGTATTCATCCCTCTTTTATTCATATAGTTGGTACCTAAAGGTGGGAAATCTATCTCGCAGCGACATACTGACATACCAATTATGTGCTAAGGCATACAAGAGCATGTAGGTATGATTAAAAAAAAAACATGTTTTCTTATAGGAAGAAATAAAAAAATACTGGCATTTATACCGACCGTCTATGTTCCAGATATCAAGAGAATCTCGCTATTTCACATCAAATGAAAAACTCAACGTTTTGTTTGCGGAGTTGTAAGCCAAAGTGCTTAGTTGCGTCAGTAAATTATAGAAGAAAAGTGAAAGAATAATCATTGATGACAGAGAGTTAACTTTGCCAAGTTCCACCTACCACCGTTCCACACAATTCGATACGCTGATGAAGGTGCCCTGGAAATACTACGTCGTAGAATGATTTTGAATCAACGAATGTAAATAGCACTCCTACTCCTAAATATTTCCAACCTTCTCGAAGTAAAAGCGTTTTGTGACTCATCGCCGTAAACAAAACGCAGGTTATTTTGATCGTCTGCATTTATGCATTCCACCGCCATCCTCTGTAATTCGCCTTAACCCAAATGCTAGTCCCTTGCGACCTTATAAATATTCAGATTTATAAAATTTGAGGAAAAGCGCGGGAGTGACGTAGAAATTGCAATGACAGTGGTCTAAATATACCCGGCGCGGCGTCGCGCGTCGAGCTGGCAGCCCGCCTCAGTCGAAATCTGACCGCCGCGAGTCACGCCCGAACGATACCGAAACAGCAACCATGGTTTACGAAAGTGACTTTTACACAACCCGCCGCCCTTACAGGCCGTCGTCCACCTACAGCAGCCTGACGGTGAGTCTCGTGTACCTAACACCGCCCGTCGCGGCCGGACCGGCCGACCCTCGGCCCGTCCCGCCGCGACCGCACACCTCCGAGCGGGCTCCTAGCCCCAACTCTCTCCCCGGGAGCCGGATACCCTCGCACCAGCTCGACCCTCGACTTTCACTCTATATCTAATCTAATCTTCAACCATTTAACAAGTGTTCGTCTCCGACTAGGGATAACAGATGTCGAAACGTCTCGTGACGACTTCCGCTTGTAAACATTCCTGATTGCTTTCATTAAGTGTCCTAGGTTAGGATTTCCGCGTTAACGGTAGCGGTAGGGAACCGGGAATATTCCGCAAGTGGGTCAGATCGTGAAACGGAGTCGGAAAGCGGAGCTACCGGGCGCGCCAAATATAGCCGCGGCTGGAGGCGCGGCCGACTAACGGCGACTTACGCTTGCAGCGGCCGACGGTCGGGGACTGGGAGAAGGTGCCGTTCGTGCCGCGGCCGAGTCTCGTGCCGGACCCGGTGACGGCGTTCGGGCGGCGCACGGCGCGCGCGACGCGGCCGAGCATCCTGGACCCGGTGGCGCGCGCGGCCATCCCGCCGGCGCCGGAGAGCAAGCTGCCGGCGCTCGCGCCCTACGTGTCGCCACGCGAGCAGACGCGCGCGCGCGTGCTCGCTGCGGTCGGCCAGCGCGAACGCGCCTTCGCGGCCGACCCGCTGGCCACCCCGCGCGACCACATGGACGTCGCTCTGGCGTACGCGCACGGCTTACCCCTTCACGAGCCGCGCCGACACGTCTACTATTCCAACTACGCTTCCTACTGAACTGGGGCGTGGAACATTTTGTGTCGCTTTCGCTTTTGTAGTTAACCCTAACTTCGTCCTCTGGAGACGTATGCTCAAATAGTCGGGGGTTATTCAGGGATAGTTTCACTCTGAAACGAAAGATAGATGATTTTACACGACGATTAGGCGGTCGCTATCAGGAATGATTCGGAAGATGAGACGGGTTCGATAAACTTGTTGTCGCTCACATAATTAAGACAGTCGGGCTGGTGCGAGAGCGGTGAGGTGTGTCGCGGTGGTGCTAAGGGCGCGGTTGTTGCAGACGCCTCGGCACTACGTGGTGGTGGACCGCGAGACGGCGCCGCGTCGCGCTGAAGAGCAGTACTCCTACTCGTACTCGAGCACGTCTCAGCGTTCGGACGGCTCGGGCGTGCCACA
Organism: Thaumatotibia leucotreta; assembly: GCA_025490895.1. Taxonomy (NCBI): domain Eukaryota; kingdom Metazoa; phylum Arthropoda; class Insecta; order Lepidoptera; family Tortricidae; genus Thaumatotibia; species Thaumatotibia leucotreta. Next base: position 3,713 of record JALPQI010024204.1, on the reverse strand, counting down.
GCGCTCGTCGTACAGCACTTCCACGGAAAGGAGGACAGGCAGCGGCCCCGGCGGGTACAACTACACCTCGGAACGCAGCAGCAGCCTGGGCGGGCCCGGCGGCTACTCTTACTCCTCCACCACCAGCGGCCGCCTGCCCTACGGCACCACCTACCGTCACTACTCTTACCGCGTCTAGGCCCGGCTCCCTTCCCAATCCCTAATCCCCCTCGGCCTCTAATCAGTATTCGCTAACGCAATGTGATCGCTCTACTTTTATGTTAAGCAAGTAGATGTGAATCGTATTTAAAGCTTTTTGATGATTTTTTTAGTGTATAAATTTTATTTATTTAAGCTCTATGGTTTAGACTGAATTTTTAATAAAGCTTTGCATTTTTTAATTTCTATTTTTCTTTACAATACCCATGGACTGGGAATAATCGGCCAATGATGAACTCGGCCCTACTAACAAGGTTCTTCTAAAAATCTTCTATCTGGGTCTATCTTTATATGTGAGATAACATTTTCCAAAATTCTAAATCGTGACATTTTCTTAATTAAAAACTTCTTACGCATCAAAATTAAAGTCTAATATGTACTATTAGAATCAGATATTGTAAAATGTTTATTTTATAAAAGTGATCCTTCGAGCCGGATGTAGTCGGAGTAGGTCATTACTTAATTAGTCATTAACTCATTAAATAACCAAAAATTGTGATGGTGTTGAGTAAAGAGTAAACTTTATCTCATAAATATAAGATAGAGTAAACATTCAAAATTATTGTAATCATTTTGTCTAATTATAACTTCAAATAAAGATTGACATTCCAAATGTTTATGAGGAAGTCAAGCTGCAATAAAAGTTTTATTCGTGGCTAGCAAGGTCGCTTCCAGGATTTAACGAGTTGCGCATTTAATATATCGTCAATCACACAGGAAATGTGTAGGACATTCAAATAGAAATGGTCTAGATAGTACAGATAAACTACTGAAAGCATGGAATTGCATTTGTAGTAATATTGTGTTTACAACCTTACAGTTATCCTAAACTTGTTTTTTTCGACTTTCAAAACTTGAGTAATAGTAAGCCTAATTGCAAAGACATGATCCACCTAAAGTAATTAGTATTAATATTAACTACCACTTCAAATGCAATTCCAAATTCTCAATTCAACAATCTCTCGCAATGCCCAATGTGATTTTCCTAAAGGACATCAGTTTTAGGCAAGTGAGTGAAAACTGAAAAGCCTACCGCGAAAAACGAAATTCGTAAATTTCGAGGATTTGTCTCTCTCACTCTAATGACGCTTTTGTTTGAGTAACAGAGAAAAATCCTCGAATTTTACGATTTTCGATTTTCGCGGTAGTAGGCCTGTATACGTTGACATAACGTCGAAATTTCTTTTGTTTTGCTTAAGTTATGAAAAGTAGGTATATCAACTTCCTTTTCTTACAATCACTAAGTAACTAAATTTAAAAACCGACTTCAAACGATTTCTCCTAGATCTTATCATCAGACCCCGACTTTGCCAAATCGAGGTTACGAGATACCTACTTACTCGTTCGATTAAACAACGTTTCTTGAAGATATCGAGCAACATACAACCAAAAAAAAAAAATCTGTCGAATTATAGACCTCCTTTTGAAGTTGGTATTTTTTTTATTTCAATGGCTCAAAATGAATATGATGTCTAATGAGGATAGGTAAGAAGGATAACATAATAATAGGTAACCCTCAACTCTACGAAAGTGAATCTGACAGAGAGCATTCGTTAGTGCGTCTACTAATGTTTGTAGCCAAAAATATAATCATAATGTGCTCGTCATTTGTTTTCTGACGCGGCAAGAACATCGAACTGCTAGCAAGGTGAAGTCATAGCCATGATTTTATTTAGAATTTCAAGGGGACAGTAGGTGACCCTGCTACAGTCAAGCTAGTATAGTCAACAAAAAATGTGGTCTGCCACTGTTCGACTCTATGCAGTTGTAATAAAGTCGAAAAGTGGTAGACTACATTTTTTGTTGACTGTATTTTGGGGGGAGAGTGGATTGATTCGTTCGTACCCATTGCCTTGTAGAAAAAAAGTCAGTTACACGTTGAATGTAATATAGTAGAAGCTAGAGGCTAAAGGTGCATGCAGACCAAAAGAGCATTCGCTGTTCTATCCCCCACTCTACGAAATCAACGAATCACATTTCGTGTAACGATCGAATTTCGTAGAGTAGGGGGATAGAACAGCAAATGCTCTTTTGCTGTGCATGCACCTTAACGTTGCACTAGTTACGTTACACAAGATATAAAAAAATAACAATTTGCGAGATTATTTTCACGGTTGCTTTTGGACTGATTATATAGACTTGTTAGCGTCGTAAATGACTTAAGAAAATGCCTGCCTATTAGTCAGCGATAAAAGGTTGCATTCAACTATTCACACACAAAACAATAAATTAAAATTCGACCGAATAGAGTGTTTTAAATCGACACGAGTCTCGAATTTCCTTTTCGCACGTGATTTTTAAATACATACTGGCCCTCCGAAAGTCCAACCTTAGAAACTAAGCCTAAGAAATTAACCACTTCTTGTAGTAGGGCGTAAAAAAAGAACTATTTGTACTGAAATAGTACATTACGATACAAGTGCGAAAAAAAAACAAAACGAGTGGAGATTTTTTTTATTTTAGCTTTAATATATCTCCACTCGTTTTGAACTTGATTTTTTCGCATTTGTATCGTAATGTACTATTATGGTACCTAGATTATATTTTTTTCTATAAGGCATGGATTATGCTATGAATCATTCTCGCTCTCCTTTATAGATGGAAAATGTAGATTGTCTCACGATATTTTTGTCACTAATTAAAACGGATAAATAATGTCTCACACTTGTGCTAGGCGTGGTCACCTCACCAGCAAGTTGTATCTTATGGAAGTATGAAAAAAGAACCTCAAAAAATAATCCACTCGTTTGTTGTGTGTACTATTACTCATAAACGTCCTCTGAACATAAAAAAAAATAATTAAAAAGCATTTATTGGTTACAATATTATGGTTACAAGTTGTTGTTGGAATCTCCAAGTGAGTAAAAGATTTACTTGTAGCAGGAGATCCCGCTTTTCCTAACAAAGTTACATTCATAGTAACCAAAAGTTATATGTATAATACAATTGCCAATAGTAGATTGTGTCACAAGGGATCAAAATGGTATATTTCCGGCGTGGGCGTATATTGAATCCTGAGCGTAATGAAGGATTCAAGCGTTAACGCCCAAGTCGAAATAATTTTGACACCATGTGACACATACTGCTTTTTACACCACCTATGAGAAAAATAAAAGATATATCACATATTTAATATTTATGCAAATAACCGATTCTGAAGATTTTTTATCAATTATGAACGTACTGTTTATTTTCATATTTCATTGAAATTTTTTAGGCTGGCAATAGAAAGTCCTTGAACAGAAAAGTGCCACTTTGATCCCTCCCAGCAGGGAAGAAAAGGCCCATATTCGAATAGTTGGTGTGAAAATTATATTTTCTCTTAACTTCGCAAGCCGCTAAGTATTGTTTGTCCCTTTCGGTCTTAAGTATCAATATATATCTGTATGAGCGAAAGGGAAACAATACTTACTGACTTAAGTTAGGAGACGTTTATGATTAAGGGGGTTACTATGTAAAGGTTTTTACTGATGAAGCAAATGACTATACCTGTAGGTATAGTTAGATCCAGTTAT
>JALPQI010024203.1:0-20814 GCA_025490895.1 Thaumatotibia leucotreta | reverse complement strand
GTTTTATGTCCGAATGATCATTTGTCCTAACGCTCATATGCCATATTTTTAATTTTCCTAAGATCGTATGGATGATTTTTGTTTTCCCTAATGCGTTATATCCTAATTATCATTTTCCATATCAATTATTCATCCTAACGTTATATGCAATAATAGTCATGTATCATAATTGTCAGTAAGCCTAATGATCGATAATCCTAATAATCGTATTTCCTAACTCTGTACGGCCTATTGCAGTTTATCCTATATCTGTAAGCTGCTGACCTGACGGGTCAGAGTATAGCAAAGGGGGCGCGGGAATTTTTTTGATGGGGGTGGTGTCATTATAACACGTATTTTTTTATGCTATCGTATAGAGGACGCTAAAATAAGCATGTTTTGTATGGACAACTTGTCTAACTTTATAATTACCAAGATATCCAAAACCAAATTTTGGGTCTATATCGGGTGGCATAATGTTTTTATTTCGAAAAATTTGTCGCATAACAACTTTACGCCGAAAAATGAATGGCATAAACATTGTTGCGCATATTTTTGCTATGCCGAAATTGTTAATCCTAACTTGGTTGTTCCTAAATATTGTTTGTCCTAATGATTTTCGTATATGTATCGAAAAATTATTGTGCATAATGGTGATGTTCCTACTATTTAATGTACTAATAGTGATTACCTACCTTTAACTAGCTTTAAAAATATTTTTTTATTCCTTATACTTAACTATTACTAAATAATTCGCCCTGTTGTCCAAAGAATTTAAGTGAGCAATTTTGACCTGGGAACCGGTCGACGAAGCCCCGCTGCGCGGGGCTTCTATTTCCGCTCTAAGGGATAAAAGGTACCTAACGAACCTATCCAGGTTAAGGTAGGGGATGTTCAGATTATTTCTTTTTACTGCGGGGGGCTTCGCCCCCCGAGCCCCCCTGGTGGGGGGCTTCGCCCCCCCCGTCCCCCCTTTTTTTGGCTTTGTAAGTATGAGGATGTGTAAACAATTGATTAAAAATACTTAAGTATTTAAAGACTACGCCATTCACTCCGCCATAGTTTCGAAACCTAACCAATCCACGTCGGTTTTACCCTGCTTTATTACTTGAACATTTTTTTTAACCATTCACCCTGTTGTTCAAATGTTTTGCATGTTGTTATTATAATGCCTTTTTGAATGAAATTTCGGACATGATAAAAGTAGGCGCAGTGAAAATTGACAGTTCGAGTAGTAGGGTAAACAAGTAGTATGCCATGTAACATTATGCCATACATTCTCGGCCAAAAAATGTTAGGACAATCGACGTTATGCGACACGACAGGCACCCCCAAATTTTATTTAGGAGCCAATATCTCTCTAAAATTAAAAAAAAATTGTGTAACCATTACCGACATTATGATTAAATATCGTTAGGTATGGCTATTGATCGCTAGGGCTTCTGTCTCTTAGGACAACAACATTTAGGCTAAATGACATGAGGTGAAACGTTATTAGGGATTTCGAAGAATATGGAAAATAACATTAGGGTTTTTAACAGTTATGGTAAAAAATTATTTGGGCAAGTGAGTTTTAGGACAATCATTACATTATGGAAAATGAGTGTTATTGCAACTGATCGATAGGGCTAATGCCCATTAGTGCAAAACAGTTCGGGCAAGTGATTTTAGGACAAACGATGTTAGGGATCTCGAGGGAGACCCTATTTATTTATTATTTTTTATCTGTCTCTGCCACCGTAACAAAAGCTTCATTGTAACGAAAGCTTGTTGAAATACAGATAGCCATACGTAATCGAAATTTACGGTTTTTGACGTACGCAGTGCTCTCTGAATTCCTATTATGAGTATCCCACGGCAGTATTAATTAGCCACCACCAATTTCGATTTGTCATTGAAACAACCGAATTGTACGCTAGTAAGTGTGATCGAAATGTATAGACTCTGCGGCCCTACCGCGAACTACAAAATCCGCAAATGTCGAGGATTTTTCTCTGTCACTCTAATGGCGCCTTCGTTAGTGTGACAGAGACAAATCCTCGAGATTTACTACCTTCGGTGTTCGCGGTAGCAGGTCTGAATGCTTAGCCAAGTTGCCAATCGCTAACGCTTAGTAGCGTATCGCAGTTTCCCCTCTCTGACACTCTTTCATATTAGTGCGACAAAGACCCTGGACTCCGCAAGCTTCATAAATAAGTCAGGGGTTACAAACAGTCCCCTTCTAAATCAACTGCTCGTGAGTCGTGACATACGGACGGAAACCTACGCTGATCGAAGGCTGTCGATGCCGCTCTAGACAGTTGACAGTCTGGAGTCTTCGAACTTATTTTAAGTAATTACTTTCATAGATATATCTAATCTATCTCATAGGGAAAACCATATAAATGGCTGTTTCACAAAAAACTTCAATAGCACTTAATAACGTAATTTCTATTAAAAATAATTCATTTACACGACAGATCAACAAAGAACTAAAGCCACAGATTTTCACCTCATTTAGTTTTTTTCCGTTTAATGAAAATCGTGACTCAGCTGTTGTTCTTAGGTAAATTTGTATGAAAGTAAAAGTTTGTTTAATAAAACTATGAAAACGGATAAACTCGCGTATATTAACTAACTTTAACTTCATTTCGACGTTTCGAATACTTTACAGGGTCCGTGGTCTGCGGATGATACCACGTCATGCGGAGTCATCCGCAGACCACGAACCCTGTATTTACAGGGCTTTAAAGTGTTTTTTTGTGTTCAACTTTGTCGGCAACCAGATTCAGAACTCGAATGGCTCAGTTTAGAGGCGCCTTACGGAGCCTGTTGTTCCTACTGGTTGGCTCTGCCATACAACAGACAAATTCGAGAATCCACAAAGCATTCCCTAATAATTGAAAAATGGTTATGACGGCGCGGCGGTCCAAACGCTATGAAATCCACCCCGCGGAACTCGGTAAGCTTCAGCAATAAGCCAGGGGTCGCAAACAGTGACCTTCTAAATTAATTGCGCGGCGGACGACATACGGAAACTTGCGCTGATCGAGGGTTGCCAACGCCACGTCGCACTGTAGCCGTACCATGATTTGTCAAGTAGCGGTAAAAGAGGCTATCGCGCTCGCTTCAATATATAAGTGCAAGGGCGATATAATGCTTTACGTATCGAGTAAAATATATAATACTCGACGCATACTTTTTAATCAAAGAGCCCACCCCGTGTAGTTCCGGGTGCAAAGGTGCCCATCACATTGGCAGCATTGCCACGCTGAATTGCGATAGCCAACCTCTGCACCAGGAATAACTCGATAACTATTTTTACTCGATACGTAAAGCAATCCATCGCGCTCGCTCCAATATGTAAGTGCGAGCGCGATAGAATGAATGCTTTACGTATCGAGTAAAACCTAACGTACCTAACTTTTACTATCCAAATCATGGTACGGCGACTGATCGAGGGGTGTCGACGTCACGCCAGACTGTTCTGACTTCGACGCAGTTGCTGAAGTATTGCGAGATGCGAGTTTTCTTTCAAGGTTAAATTCTTCGTTGCAAGTTTTGTAAACATGCAAGGAATATGGTAAACTTAATATAAACCTTTTTAAAAATACAGTTAAAACAACCAATCTCAAAAACTATAAAAGATAATTTAATAAAACCAAAATCGTTGAAAGTATTTACTAATCTGCATAATATAGTTTTTTTTTTTTAAATTTTATACCGCGTAGTTTAAAAAATAGAGGACACACTTTTTACGACTTTGAGAGCTGATATCTCGAATCTTGAGAGCTGATATCTCGAATCTTGAGAGCTGATATCGTTGAAAAGTAAAACCTAACGTTTTACTTTTCAAATCATGGTACGGCGACTGATCGAGGGGTGTCGACGTCACGCCAGACTGTTCTGACTTCGACGCAGTTTCTGAAGTATTGCGAACTGTGAATTTTCTTTCAAGGTTCAATTCTTCGTTGCAAGTTTTGTAAACATGCAAGGTAAACTTAATTATAAACCTTTTTTTTAAATACAGTTAGGTCAACCATTTTCTTTTTTTTTTTTTTTCATTTACTAATCTGCATAATACAGTTTTTTTTTTATTTTATACCGCGTAGTTTAAAAAATAGAGGGGGACACACTTTTTACGACTTTGAGAGCTGATATCTCGAATCTTGAGAGCCAAAACCTAACGTTTTACTTTTCAAATCATGGTACGGCTACTGATCGAGGGTTGTCGACGTCACGCCAGACTGTTCTGACTTCGACGCAGTTTCTGAAGTATTGCGAGTTGTGAGGTTTCTTTCAAGGATTGTGTTATGAGTGGCTTTGTAGTCTAGTTGGTGACCTTGCCTATAAGCTGAAGGTCCCGTGTTCAAGTCCAGGCGAGAACATTTGTTTGTGTCAGAGTTAGGCAAAAAGTAATGCGATTACTCCTTTCAAATACTTTTGTGTGCAATTTACAGTAGTAACAACTTTTTGCCCATCTCTGAGTATATATGTGTTACACAGGGTGAAACATGAGTAGTGAACACTAATATGTACTTTTTTCTAACTCTATAAACAACTAACAATCAAATGCCCCACAAGTTATTTAAAATTGACAAGTTATTTAGTATTTTTATAAGATGGAAGTCTTAAATTTGTTGTAATTTAAAATTCAACGAATTTAAGAGTATATTTTATCGTTTAGGCGGAGGTCATCATATTCTTAGTAAGTCCCTTTCGAGATAGGTCATGTTCGGTAGATGCCACTTTCTGAGGATGTCATGTTCTGAGGAGGCCGCTTTCGGAGAGCGACACGTTCTAATTAGGTCACATTCTTATATCGCCACTTTATGAGTTCGTCGCTTTCTGAGTTTGTCGCATTCGGAGTAGGTACGTCACTTTCGCATTTTACGGCGCTCCTGTGCGTTTCCGCAAATTGACTCCTAGGAAACTAATGATTCTGATCAGGAATGGGATCGATTGGCATAAAAAAAAGAATGCAAAAAAAAACAATCTAATTCTATGGAAAAAAACATTCGACTGTGGTGCTGGTGACCTTTCTAGTACAGTTTGTAGGGTTGGTATGGTGATTGGTATCAGAAAAAAACAGGAAAGTGGACTGTCAAAAACTGGATAGGTAGGTATGTGATTTATTTAAGGTTCATTTTTATTTTATAGCAGGTTGAGTAAGGAAAACGAGCAAAAATGGAGCATTATTTTACGGAATAGCAACTTTTAGAAATGACAGTTGACTTCCAGTTAAGTAGGGCGTTCATGGCAGGCCACCTTGCAGTTCGCCTCTATGCAGGATCGTGTAAACAGGAGATGGATACTATAGTATAAGTACCTACACCGTGTAACTTGAAATGTATGAAAGTGTCACTTCTGGGTCGCGTTTTATAAAGTTACAATTTACAATTTCGCTGTTTGCCTCTCTTTCTAGCCAATAAAAGCGTGCGTTAGAGAGGCAAACAGCGAAATTGTAAATTGTAACTTTATAAAACGCGACCCTGTACTTTAGTACTATTACTTATTCTGTGATAAGTAATACATAGTTATTAGTATAAATACAAGGGGGTTAAGTTGTTGTTTAACTCTCAGGCTTATACATATTATTATTGAGAAACAAAAAAAAAATTTTGCATTCTTTTTTGATGCCAATCGATCCCATTCCTGATCAGGATCATTAGTTTCTTAGGAGTCAACTTGTGAAAACGCACAGGAGCGCCGTAAAATGCGAAAGTGACGTACTCCGAATGCGACAAACTCAGAAAGCGACGAACTCATAAAGTGGCGATATAAGAATGTGACCTAATTAAAACGTGTCGCTCTCCGAAAGCGGCCTCCTCAGAACATGACATCCTCAGAAAGTGGCATCTACCGAACATGACCTATCTCGAAAGGGACTTACTAAGAATATGACGACCTCCGCCTAAACGTATTTTATTTACAGATAATAATTACTAAAAATGGTCCTTCACAACAATTTTAAGAATCTAGTAGTATCTATTATGTTTTCGTTATATTACGTTTTCTAATAGAAAATGATTTGTTTATTTAATTTACGAGTCTCATTTACATTTGAATGCAAAGTGGACAGCTTAAATAATCACAATTCTTACAAAAAGAGCTTTTCGTCTTAATTTCCTTTGAACATTCAATTTGCAAGAGCGATGACACTTACATCTTTTCAGTGAAAAGTCTCTTTGCTTGCACAAAGCCACGACAAAATTGTAACAATGCTGCTTGAAAGTACACGTTTAATCAGATAATAGATACAAAAATATAGGTACTTCATTAAGTTGACGATATAAGTATGTTTTGTCAGTTACGATATTTAAGATCGATAATTGGTTATGCTCTTGACTGTTACGGATTGACAACCAAAACCAATTTGAAGAAAATAGAATGCATGCAAGTTAGATTCCTTAAACTGTTAGTAAATAATAAAACTAGAGAAAAGTACAAAAAAGATTATAGAAATTTATTTAAAGTACATATGTAAAATTCTCCCGGTAAGCCTTAAGCATAAATATTTAATAGTGTTAAATAATCATGGTAGTCATGAGCACAACCAGTTACTCCGTAATGACGTTTGTGGAACCAGGTCGGTGTCTGCGGGCAAGTTTGTTGTTCCCAGGGTCACCAATTACTACGGCGACAGGTGCCTACAGAAACGCCTACCGTATTTACTCAACAGCCTGCCCACGGACATCAGGCTGGAAGCCAATAAAGCGAAGTTCGGTAAAAAATTGAAAAATTACCTTGTCAATAATATTACTTAAATAATTTAGAGTCATATTTTAATATATATTATGCATAAAGTAAGAGTATTATAAATTAATATAAGAGAGTAGAGACTGCACGATCCCACAGTCAAACCGTGAAAACTGTTTTGTGGGACTTTGTATTTATGTTAACGTATATTTTAATGTTAATAAATATAATAAAAAAAAAAAATAAAGATTATAATATATTTTAATGGTGGACAGGATAAAATAACCAATATCTCAATTACAAATTCATCATCATCATTACAATTTCAGCCAGGACATCTGCTGAACACAAGCCTTTGTGCAATTTTGGACCTCCAAAATTGCATAGTGGCTCAGCATACGTAATTACATACGTAATCTTACATACGTTTTGGAAACTAAGCAAAAATGCACACTGACAGAGGGCAAAAAATAAATGCATTTCCGTTACCAGTTTTTTTTTATTTGATGAAGGTAGACAACTGAGCTGTCAGCCCACCTGATGGAAAGCAGGAACTGAGGCCCATGGACATCAGAAAATCGCCTACGCGCTGCCTACCCTGAGGACTTAGATGGATTGCCTCTATCTATGCCAATAATTACCCGGCTATCTTACCCCCAAATCGAAACACAGCAGTGCAAACACTGCTATTTAGCGGCAGGTTAACGGGTAAGACGGTGGTACCTATCCGGGCCGACCCTGCACGAGGTCCTACCACCAGAAAACACCTGTGTGGTTTTGGGACTCAGAATATGTCTCTTAGTAGGTTTTTGGAAGTTTCAGAAAGGGTCGTTTTTTTCCATGAAATTACGTAGCTACTGGGTACTACTGAGTTTATTATTGTATTTCAGAAACTTGAACTTTTGAGCTCTACTAAGTAGTTTAGAAACTTGAACTTTTGACACATTTTTTACGACTTTGAGAGCCGCTACGTCAAAACTCGTTTACTGTAGTAACGTGCGTACACAATGTGTCAGTGACCGGAAAATGGAATAAATATAATACCTCAGCATTTGTATTAAACTTGTATCCTTTTCCACAATCCTAGGGGAGTTGCGCCGTTTTTCGCTAGAACCACAATTATTATTGTCACGAATATTGGAAGAAATCACATTTTCTAAAGGTCAATATAAGTCACGTGTACATTATAATATCAAAACAACCTTTGTTTATGAAATTGGCCCGTTAAAACAAAGTCCAACATTCAAGAAGTATATGAAAAACAAATGTAGGTACCATGGAGATAATTTAAATTTTCATCCAAGTGTTTGTAGAGGAGAATGCCCGTAGGGGTTAGTTGGCGATAATGTATTTTTCTCAAACTTGCTACGTAATGTTGATGTTACGTACTTTAAATTAAACCCGGAAATACTATGTATCCGGTCTCATGTACTAAGATGATATGTAAAGAGATTTCATGTATTTATTTCACACCTAGGACTGCAAACAGACTGTCTTTTGTTTTGAAACGTCAAATTGTGACACCAGGTCTTGACATTCAGCCACAGGAAAAAAAAAATAACCTTAGAACTAATGTCTATACCACCAGGTAAAAGAATACCTCAAACAGATTTAAAAAAAATTAGGCGCGAATGTTTTTTTTAATGTTTTACGATACTGTACTATTGGTATATTTACAAATGAAATAGTATGGTTCGAAATCGGTTCGTTTATTGGCGAAATCAGTTCGTTTTATTTCATGGCAAGTTTGAGAAAAGCACTATACAAATCTCGGCGAGAAACAGGGTTACAGGCCGCGTATCCCTATCTGGCCTCAGTTCCTTCGGCCAGATATATCTACTTGGCCTGTAACCCTTCGTTTCCCGTCCTCTATAGTAATGTACTATTAAATGAGTTTTCAATAGGTACTGTAAGCCGCACAAATACGCGAGTAAGAGCGGTAGCCGTACCATGAGCTGTCGTTTCGTTATTAACGCCCGTTTACTTTCTAAACGTCACTTTAAAGCTTCTAAATTTGATTTCGAAGCTTTAACACGTTCCCTGTCCATGCATCACATGTGATGCATTTGAAGGTATTGATGATACGTGAATGCAGCATATATGATTCACAGCCCTATTTAAATATAGGGATAATTTGAAATTTGCACGTAAGAGCTAAGCTACGTTAACTTACCCGCACGGTGTATCAGCTGTAGAATGTGACAATTTGATAAAATTAGGTATTAGCGGACTTTTAATTTTGTGCGAGAATTTGCACGTGAGAGGTGACACTATCGATTTTCGCTGCACATGGAACGTGTTAAAGTGACTATTTACAAAGGTTTTATAGTTACTATTGGTGTCAAATGGGTAATTTTCTGAAAATAATTAATTATTCAATCAACTTTGGAGTCATGTAGGGACTTATTATTGCGAACAATGACGCACATTTGTCCAATCTCTGATAATCACCAAATAAAAAATTCAAAAACCGACTTCAATTGCTTTCTTCCAAGATCCCATCATCATATCCCAACTTGGCCCCAATGGAACCATCTGGGTTTGTTTTGAAGTCTTAATGCAAATGTATGACTTAATATGTATAATTATGATTTTCTCATTATCAGAAGTTGACCAAATTAAAATGAGACCAATCGGTGAGCATCAGCTTTCAAATAAAAAAATAATCATCAATAAACGCTTATTGGAAGTTATTAGGTAACAAACATAGCAGCGTCATCATAGTGGACACATTACTGCGATTGCCAATCCGCTTGCCCAGCGTGGCGATTATGGCCATTTATACTAGGGCTCACGGTACACGTGTAACCCGCCAAACCGGATACCCGTGTTCTTAAGCCCGACGGTACTAAGAACCCGAATTACACGAACCCGCCGGGTACCCGTGTCCGTGTCCAATACACGGATACCGTCTACACGAAACCGCGTGCTACCCGGGTGCCCGGGTACTTAAGACCGAACCGAACGGGTTCGAAATAATTTGAACAAATGCAAATAAGGTCTATTATTGAATGTAACCTGTTACAAAACACTACCTGTTCAGGAAAAGTCAGCCGATATAACTTTTTAATTAATGTTTTATAAATTTCGACTCTATATGTTACGTAATAAGGTCTATTTGACACAATTAGCATTCCGCTTATCAATCTATTTGTGCTATAGGTAGTTCTTAAGTCTCTCGACCCATTCGTACACTTCTCGTCAAAGACGTCCCCGAAACCGCGGGTAATTAAAGTCCGTGTAAATAATACCCGTGTATCCGTGTACCCGTGCAGACGGGTATTATTTACACGGACTTTAATTATCCGTGTAAGGGCCCGGCCCCATGACCACGGTGCGGCGTCGTAAACGTAAAACGGCGCGACGTCGTGGCATTGCACGTTATCGCACCGTGGGAAATTACGGCGCGGCGTCGTGGCATTCCACGTTGTTGCACCGTGCGAAATTACGACGCGGCGTCGGGCAAATCCACGTTGTCGCGACGGGCAGTTTAACGTTGCGGTGCCGTGTGGAGTAGATGCATTACGTGTTGCTTTTTTAAACGAAGTGATATTTTCCATAAGAGTAATAATAATAATAATAAGGCCGCAGGGCAGCTTGTGGCGAGCTGTTGGGGAGTAACGACCCCACGGACCCGAGTGCTCCCGAGAGTTGGTCAGGGTCCCCGCCTCCGGCGTGTCTTCGTCGGTCGGAGTGGAACCCCAAGGGGACCCGTAGGACTCTCAGCTCTGGCTTGCCTTAATTGGCTGTCCAGAGAGGAGTCGTCAGAGCTATATGCTCCAGGGGTGGAAGTGTAAATTTGCGTAAGTCGCGAGTTGGTGCAGCGGCCGTCAAGCCACTGCGCAGAAAGCGGTGTACACCTCTCTACACTCCTGAGCCGCCTACACCGGTGTTGCCCCTGGCTGTCTCTTGTGACGGCATTTACGGGGGCCCATTTAGTCGGCGGCAAGTCACCGCCTGCCTCGATAGCAAAGAGAAATCATTGTTATGGCAGGTGTCCGGACCTCTTTTCTATAGTTCCATCTCTTATCCATCCAACCTTCATCACCATAACCCACTAGTCTTTTCCATATAATCTCCAATAGCCTCTATATGCCTGCTGGGACCGGTTCACGGATATCTATTTTTGTGCCCGTGAATGGGTTGCAGCAGGTGTAAAACACAGCAAATTTCTCCAAAGGGCCTCTACGTGTTGGATCTGTATCCCCGCGCAAGCCTATCAAAAGACCGGGATTTATAGGCCCGTGATCAAAGAGAGATACAAATAATAATAATAATAATAATAATAAAGTTTATTTCAAAAATAATTTCTTACAATAATTTACCAGGGGCCCCCGCACTAGGATATTCCTGTATCGCGGGGCACCAAAGACATTAAGTAGCAGAATCCAAAATTAGGAGCTTACACCTATTACAAATTAGTAAACTAAACTAAAATTATGCAACTCTGTAATTAAACACCAAGATGTTACAGTAACTATACATTATACCTATGTTAAGGATACAATTTAAACAATCTTACATAAAGTATAGAATAGCTTCTGTTTCCTGATAATTGAGTGATTGCAGAAATCTAAAAGTAATACTCTTTGCCTCTGATAGAGTTTTGCCCTTCAAATTACACTGTTTAAGGACGGAGTTGTACGTCGCCGCATTTAAATAGTCCCCAAAACGTTTTCCAAAAGCGGTTGAAACATTTGGTAACGGTAACATAAAAATACGCTTTGTGAGAAGTAAATTGTAACAAGGTAGAGAGCTGGATAATTTATGTGTAGCCAGAACTGTCTTGAACAGGAATAGTTGTCGAGCAGTGAGCACCTTGGCTTCAGCATAAAGATCCGAGGTAGAGAAACGAAAGGGTTTCTTAAGCATTGTTTTTAGTACGGAGCGCTGGGCTCTTTCGAGTTCCAAGAAAGTAGATTTTGGTGCTGCCCCCCATGCTGAAATGCAGTAACTAATCACTGGTTGACATAGCGCGGTATATACCATAGTAATTAACGACCTATCTGCCGAGCTGCGAAGTTTTTTAAATATTGGAATGGATTTTCTGATTCTGGCGGCAAGTTTATGGATATGATCTTTAAAATCTAATTTTTCATCCACCAATAAGCCCAAGTACCTGATTACGTTCGTGCGCTCTATACACTCACAGTTACAGGAGTTGAAGGCTGCGTCGTTGCATATGTGAATTTTTAAGATAGGGTTATAAGACGGTTTAGATGAAGCAGTTTTGTGAAAACATACGAATTTAGTTTTCCCATTATTTAAAGTTAAAAGATTGTTACGGAACCAGTCCGCTGCAGTTCTCATGCCCTGTTCCGCGGTAGCAACTACACCTTCCCAGCTACTATCATTGAATAATATAACGGTGTCATCTGCGTAACAAATCAATTCTGCATTGGGAATCTGGAGGTTTAGAATATCGTTTATGTAGATGATAAATAGAGTGGGGCCAAGAATACTGCCCTGAGGGACACCGAACTTAATAAACTCTTTCTCGCTTTTGAGTGAGCCTACTTTGACAAACTGCCTTCTTCCAGTCAAATAGCTTTCAAACCATGTCAAAGGAATTCCACGTACGCCTAAGATTTCCAGTTTCCGGAGGAGAATTGGAATTGACACTGTGTCAAATGCCTTAGCTAGATCCAGGAAGACGCCAATACACTTTGAATTTCTGTCAAGATAAGAAGATATTAATTTAACTAAAAGGGACGTGGCATCCTCCGTGGATCTGTTTTGTCTAAAGCCGAATTGTCTGTCTGCCAATAAACTGAAGGTTTCTAAGTATTTAACTAGTCTAGAGTTCACAAGCTTTTCAAGGATTTTGGAAAATGCACTAAGGAGGGATATGGGTCTGTAGTTTCCGGGATTGTCCTTTTCCCCGGCCTTGTAGATTGGGGTAACAGAGGCTATCTTCCATTGATCAGGGAAACAGCCTGAGCTGAGGCTTAAATTGTAGAGATGAGTGATGGGTTCAATAATTGTGTACTGGATATGCTTTAGGAGTTTATTATTTATTCCGTCAGGGCCTGGTGCACTATCGTCTTTGAGATGAGAGATTATCGTTTCTATTTCCCTAGCAACAGTAGGTTGCATAAAGAAGGATGACCTCGGGGCCGCTGATGGGCGATATTTATTTGCAAGTTTTAGCTCACTATCTCCGGTTTGTGTGATTATCCCTTCTGCTAGATTGAAACCCACGGACGAAAAAAATTTGTTGCACAAAGTTAGTGATTCTTCAGCATCTGAGGTAGAAATAATTTCGTGGGATTGAGGACAGAGAGTTCTTCAAAACTTGACACAGACTTTCTAAAATAATCATAAAACTTGTGATCACTTGTTTTCAGTGCCTTGTACTCAGAGTTGGGCATAATCAATTCCTTTTGGGGTTAATTACAGGGTTACATTCCAGTAATGACGATTCCTCAGTAATGAATTACTAGTATAATAAAAATTACTGTAATGCTGTACTATGGTTACGCATGTAAACCATTCCTTTGGGATCGGTATTGCATTCAGCTACTGTAACATTGAATCCACCGTAATCAAGTACTTTAGTAATCTGCATTATATACTTACAACGTAATTTTCAAAACTACAATTTATGTACATATATTAAATCTAACTAATCTACTTAACCTAACCTATATCTAAGATTGGCCCTTGTGGCATTGTACCGAGGATGCTGGCGGCATTTCCTCGCTGTATCTCAATACTGATGCGATACACCGAGATGGCGGTACAATGTTTTTCTTTTTTTTTGTAATTATTGACATTGTAGTCGTTCTTACATACACGAATTTAGCGTCAATTTAAGATCCTAGATGGACATACCTAGTGAAAATAGAATATTTGGATTCCACGTGCGTGAACTAGTCAAATACTAGTATGACAAAAATTGCTAAAAATGTGTCGCCATCTTGAATCTTCAAATGAACCCTAAATTCGGGTTCCACGTATGTGAATTAGTCGAAAACGAGTATAATGATGAAAATTGCGTAGGTACAAAATTCAATAACATGCAAAAAAAGACGCCGCCGTCTTGGATCTTAGAATGGACCCGAAAATTGGATTTCACGGATGCGAATTAGTCGGAAACGAGTATAATGATGAAAATTGCTAAAAAAGTTGCCGCCATCTTGGATCTTAGAATGGACCCGAAAATCGAATCCCACGTATGCGAATTAGTCAAAAACTAGTATAATGATGAAGATTGCAAAAAATAGTTGCCGCCATTTTGGATCTTAAAAATATACCTACTACATTTTCAGAATACGTTTTTAACAATCATGAAACTGCTAGGATGTCAGATATCAACTAGAATGACATATAAATCAAAAACAATTTTCTTCGAGTAAGGGCCTGTTTCACAATCTCCAGTTAAAGCTATCTGTCAGATAAAAATAACACGCTCTCTTTATTCTTCCAGGTGAAAGAAAGAGATAGTGTTATTTTTTATTTGACAGATAGCTTTAGGAGGAGATTGTTAAACAGGCCGTAATAGTAACAAAATTACGTTGTAAGTATATAATGCAGATTACTAAAGTACTTGATTACGATGGATTCAATATTACAGTAGTTGAATACAATACCGATCCCAAAGGAATGGTTTACATGCGTAACCATAGTACAGCATTACAGTAATTTTTATTATACTAGTAATTCATTACTGAGGAATCGTCATTACTGGAATGTAAACCTGTAATTAACTCCAAAAAAAATAGATTACGCCCAACTCTGAGTTCAAGGCACTGAAAACAAGTGATCACAACTTTTATGATAATTTTAGAAAGTCTGTGTCAAGTTTTGAAGAACTCTTATGGAAAATATCACTTCGTTTAAAAAAGCAACACGTAATGCATCTACTCCACACGGCACCGCAACGTTAAACTGCTCGTCGCGACAACGTGGATTTGCCCGACGCCGCGTCGTAATTTCGCACGGTGCAACAACGTGGAATGCCACGACGCCGCGCCGTAATTTCCCACGGTGCGACAACGTGCAATGCCACGACGTCGCGCCGTTTTACGTTTACGACGCCGCACCGTGGTCATGGGGCCGGGCCCTAAATCGGGTCAGAAACCCGTGTACGTGTAACACGAACACGGGTATGAGAAACGTTGACACGAAACCCGGACACGACCGCGAGCTAGGGCTCGCAAATAAATTAGGATTTATACTCCATTTCAAATACCATGGCCCGATACCATGTAAAAGTTTTACGTGGCATCGGGCCATGGTGTTTGAAATGGAATATACCTCCTAATGCGTCTATACGCATAGTTAATAGGAGAGGCCTACGTTCAGCAGTAGACTAACATAGGCTGATGATGATGATGATGAAATATAAAAAAATATATAATCAAACTGAGAACCTCCTTGTTTGAAGTCGGTTGAAAATAAACAGAAAGGTTTGTCTGTGCCCTTTCCAAAGACTAAAGATGAAGAAGTACAGTAATTTTATTAAGTTTTGCTCTGACTGAGATTTTATTTAGTTGAAGGCCGAAACTTTGGGTTTGAGTTGGGCGAACTTTGGAAACGTTAATTACGTTTAAGTTAAGGAGTTCAATCACGTAATCATAAATTAAATTTCCGAATTACAAGCACTGCATTTAATTACTGAAATACTTAGTAATTTGTGGTTAGCGGGTAACTAACAAGCTGGTTGTTAATGTACTTTTGAGAGTTTTGAGACAATTATCAGGAAAAGATCTGTTCGTTAGTGGGTTGGGTAAGAGCTAGTTATTGGAATTCTGTTCAATAATATCTGATTATCTCTGGCAGTAAATAAAGGCTCGAAATTTAAATATTCGAGCATTTTATAACAGTTAATCCGTGCGGTGACGGAGTAAGAATACAAAAATCACCGCCCCTCTCTTCCCGTGGGTGTCGTAGGAGTCGACTAAGGGAAATACTGAGTATCCAGCTTCTCAGCCGGTGGTAGGGTATTTTTACTAGTACCCGCCTGGTTGGCTACCACCGTACATTCGGTGTAAACGCCCGTGAAATGACTTACCTTCGTGTTTGCCGTGTTTCGGGGTCAGCCGGTGTATTTACCAGCATCTAGCGGGACAGCAAGGCGGTGGCAACTAACAGGTTACTAATTGTCTCCTGTTCGTTGCCGCCGCGATTTGGGCTCTACTTTTCACTTACGATCAGGTGGAGTGGAGCCACTTATTTGTTGTGCCAACGTTATTTTTATTGGGTCGGCAACGCGCATGTGACACCCTGAGGTTGCAGGCGCCCATAGGCTACGGTGACTGCTTTCCATCAGGCGGGCCGTATGCTTGTTTGCCACCGACGTGGTATAAAAAAAAAAAAAAAACAGTCATCATTTTACGCGGCTACATTATTTGAATTTTGTCTCGTTTTTCTACTAACAAAGATTGTTGTTGGACTGAGCATACTTTGCTAGTAGCAATGTATGGCAAATATATATTATGACTCCCATATTTTTATGTTAACTTAAAGCCGTAAGGGGTGTTTCTATGCGATTTTTTAATGCGTTTTTATTGTTCATTACCATCACCACTTTATTTTCCGTTTTATAAAAGCAAACGAGACTATTACGCCAGAATAGCAGACAAACATGCGTCTGCTACAAGATAACCGAAAATGACTCCACTATTTATACGCAGTTCGTCAATAATTTGGGAATGATAATGACTTGATTGGTGCGACAGAATAATCGCATAGAACTACCCTAAGGAGATTTTTAATTTAAGTTTAAGTTAAGATTGTTAATAATGTAAGTGCATTTTAGTAGCGTACATTAAGTTTTATTTACATGCGATGGATAGTTTTTAGTCAAATTGTTGCTCTAAAAAAGTACTTTGCTGCTCCATAAATTTCCAACAGTTTCACAAATTTGTGTTAAATATATGGCCGATCTGTGGAACATAAAAGAGTATAATTATTTGTTTACTTACATTAAAAGTCTCATACTTGATTTCGCAATATTTAAAATAATTACTGATATCATCATAACGGCCGATAGTAATAAAAAATATGCTTAAAATAAATGTAGTCGAAGTGAAGCCAGTTCATAAAAGCTACGGCAGGTGTAGTAAAATATTATGAAATGAAATGAAAAATGTTTATTTGATGCTATAAATAGAAAGAAAAAGAAAACTTAATCTATTTTAAAGCTTAAACTAAGTACAAAGCATCAAAATGGATGTCACTCAGCATATGCTTTAGTTATTAAAGGGCTTTAGGTATGGGGCTGGTTTTCAGGGCAAACAGAAATAATATTTATGAATTAACACTAATATCTGTTGACATACGAAAATTAGTAAATGAATTACAATTACAGTTAATACACTGCGGCATACAATTATGAGAAAATTTTAAGCATTCGAGGTTATGTTTTATTTTTCCTCTACTCTCTTTTTCGAATCAGTTGAACACTCCTCTTTATCGAAGTCGTAATTATACACTAAAATGAGTAAATAATTCATATAATCATATGATAAAATGATTTTAAACATATTTTTGAACAATGAACTAAAGGTCGTGTAAAGTGGTTACTGTCCGGTGTACATTGCCATTTTAAAATTTGTGATCATATTTGAATTGATTTTGTCAGAATGCCATACATAAATTTATGTATGCCATTCATTCTAACTAAAAAGTTTTGTTAGACATTTTCGCGTCCTTTGTTGTACAAGATATACAGCTGAAAACTGAACTATAAGTGCCAGCAAAATTTGATTATTTTGCTCATCGAAATCACACCAAAAAATAGTGCAGTCAGATTTAAATTTCAAATTTACTTCATCAAGCGATATTTCATCTGGAAAATAGACTTATAAAGGAGCGAAAAGTGATCTAAGCTGGGACATTGTAGATCACATAAAACTATCGCCTTGCAGACCAGTATAACAATGACCTCTGATTATTTTCGTAATATATAAGATTATGATTAAGATGACCGTAATACTGTAAGAATACATTTGTCACCACCCCAACTCTTCCTGCGGGTGTCTTAAGAGTTGACTAAGGAATTTAAGTGTCACTGACGATTTTTTGATAGAAGATTGATGATGGGCAGCAGTGTTCTCATAG
Organism: Thaumatotibia leucotreta; assembly: GCA_025490895.1. Classification (NCBI taxonomy): domain Eukaryota; kingdom Metazoa; phylum Arthropoda; class Insecta; order Lepidoptera; family Tortricidae; genus Thaumatotibia; species Thaumatotibia leucotreta. Next base: position 3,090 of record JALPQI010024203.1, on the reverse strand, counting down.
TGGACATATTACTGCGATCGCCAATCCGCTTGCTCAGCGTGGCGGTTATAGGCATTTACCCCCTAATGTGTCTACACGCATAGTTAATAGGAGAGACCTACGTCCTGCAGTGGACTGAGATAGACTGATGATGTGATGTGATGATTAACCCTCAAAAAAATCGTGGATTCAAGCTTCAACGCCATTATATGTATAGTACGAAAAATTCTCTACAAGAAAAGAATACAAAAAGATAGTCCTATAGGGTGGTCGTTTTGGAGACCGGTGCCCTATAAAGCGTGTGAATCTTCATTGTCGACAGCATGGGTTTCCTCGGACTCTGTCGCCTTGCTCGTCATGTTCATTGCGTTTGTGCCCCCATTTCGGGTCCCTATATAGGTGCCTAAGCCTGTTTTCCTTCCGGCCTAATCCCAAGAATACCAACACTAATTCGGATTAGCATTCGTTTTTGCGAAAGTGACTGCCATTAAGTATGCCTGGTTTTCACCGCGAGCGGAGTTCACCGACAAAGGCACTGGTCTCACCGCGAGCTACTAAGCTTTGAACTCTCGGCTATAAACACGAACAAAAGATATGCGCTCCCGTGTAAATAAAAGAGACACGGCGATACTCGCCCGGCGGTGATAGCTGATAGCTGGGAGCGCGTATTTTTTGTTCGTGTTTATAGCCGATAGTTCATAGCTTAGTCGCTCGCTGTGAGACCACTGCCAAAGACTGTTTGCATTCAATAGCTTCCAGTCATCTTTACCATATCATAGCTTAATTTTTAGTGAGGGGCCTTCTGACACTGCGTGCAACATGTCCAGGCCACTGCCACTTCAGTTTGATGATTTTTTGAGCTACGTCCTTAAAATTGATAGGGCATTTCTCCGAGCGTATCAACCGCCGTGACTTCGATTATTACGCGTTTTCCATGGGTACCTCATTTTTTTGGATTTATTGATAGACGTTCTTGACAACTACCAAGATATCCAAAAAAGTTATGAAATATTCACGGAAAACGCGTAACAATGTTGCCACCGAATTCGCGGTGGTTGCTTATATATGTATGCCCATGCCCATTAGGTTACTTGTTTCTAGCAAACGAATACTAAAATAAATATAAAGGCTGAGCCACACCGCATGCGTGTGCAGCACATGCACGTGCGCGTGTGCGTGGCGTGCGCGTTGTAGCGCCAGAAATGTCATAGTAGGTGGCACAACCCTAGCACGTGCAAACCACGCAAGCGGTGTGCCATATAACATGGCATTTACATACGCTACAAAGCGCATGCCACGTAGACGCGTCCGCACAAGCATTCAGTGTAGCTTGGCCTTTACTCTTGTGCTAGAGGCACTGAGCGATGTTCTCGGCGGGCGATAAAAATAACAACACTCAGGGTGTTTAGACAAGTCGCCAATCGCTAACGCTTAATCGTCAATCGTAAACGAAAGGCAGCTTACTGTCTATGTCGCACTAATACGAAAGAGTGAGAGAGAAAACTACGATACGCTATTAAGCGTTAGCGATTGGCAACTTGGCTACGCATCCTGAGCGATTTTCTCGGCTGGCGATAAAAATAACAATACTCAGGGTGCTTAGACAAGTCGCCAATCGCTAGACACTTAATCGTCATTCTTAAACGAAAGGCAGCTAACTGTCTTTGTCGCACTAATACTAAAGAGTGACGGAGAGAGAAAACTACGATACGCTACTAAGCGTTAGCGATTGGCAACTTGGCTAAGCATCCTGAGCGATGTTCTCGGCGGGTAAGTAATATAACGTATACGAACTTATGCTATATTAATCATAATGTATAAATTCAGTTTGTATAAATGTATAATGCCTAACGTGTAATAAATATAACGTATAAAAGGTATAATTATTAAATGAATAATTGTAAAATGTATAATGAACGTAACATATAATATCGTTTACGATAATGATTAATTGGTATAACATTGAAATAATCTAATATACAAAACAACTATCTTACACAAAATATAAGCCCCTACAATTTTTTTATAATTAAACTATAGAATTATCATTATATTTCATTTGAATTGATTGACTATTTATCCGTTTATTAAGCCGTATCCATATAGGAAGCGATTTAGACCTGGGAACCGGTCGACGAAGCCCCGCTGCGCGGGGCTTCTATTTCTGCTCTAAGGGATAAAAGGTACCTAACGAACCTATCCAGGTTAGAGTAGGGGATGTACAAATTTATTTTTTAATGCGGGGGGCTCCGCCCCCCGAGCCCCCCTTGTGGGGGGCTACGCCCCCCCGTCCCCCCTTTACTTGGTTTCGCAAGGATGACGATGCGTAAACAATGAATTAAAAGTAAGTAAGTCTTTTATTTATCCGGGAAACTACGCTCGAAACCTAACCAATCCAAGTCGGTTTTACCCTGATTTATTACTTGGATTGCTTAGGTTTCGAGGCTAGAACGGATTGAAAAGGGTAAGTAATATAACGTATACCTTTCTTTCTTTTCTGGCAGTTATATTTATATCGTTATATCAGATGTTAGTATATGTTTTAACTTTTATACCTTTATATTGATATATGAAACGGAATTCGTTAATATGTACGTTAGACTAAACAACGGTATATATTATTAACGTTATATTATACTATTTGGAAATAGATGTTTAATACATTATACCTAACGTTAGTATACGTTATGAACGTTTGTAAACTGTAATTATACTAAAAGTGCGTATTCATTATGATACGCACCCGTTCTCGGCGGGCGATAAAAATAACAACACTCGGGGTGCTGAGACCAGTCGCCAATCGCTAACGCTTAATCGTCAATCGTACACGAAAGGCAACTGTCTATGTCGCACTAATACGAAAGAGTGAGAGAGAAAACTACGATACGCTACTAAGCGTTAGCGATTGGCAACTTGGCTAAGCATCCTGAGCGATGTGGTCGGCGGGCGATAAAAATAACAACACTCAGGGTGCTTAGACAAGTCGCCAATCGCTAACGCCGCGGCCACGACATCGGTCTAAGGCGACCGGCTTGGCGGAAAACGTATGGTGCTCCCTCTCGTACCCAGATCGGCATCCCGCTCCAACTCATGGATTCGCTCGCCGCTGGT